>JAJOOS010021633.1:0-25245 GCA_029582725.1 Solanum chiquidenum
TTTTCTATATTTTCTATCGAAATACAAATCAGTAATGAAATAAAAAGATCCTGGCAAACAACATACTTAATATAAGTGTAGCAACATAAACTAAACCTTAATTCTACCCATTACAATTACCTATGCATCTAGTGCATCATTATATTTTTGTATTTTGTTAATTTCACAAGAATCTCAAAAAATTGGAAGTCTTTTGGGACAACTCCGTCCATGTGATTGTAATGTTTACCTCGTCCATTTTAACACCTTCAACCATCATAGTGTCAAACCTATACATCAGTGCAATTGAACTTCTATGGTAGACATTTCCAAACTATAATTCATGACCTTCTTTCCTTTTATCTTCTACATTTGCTACTTGTACCTTAATCATCACTTATATTTTCTAGTTTAGTAATACCACACACCATCATACCATTCACATTTCTACAACAATCATTTCCCGATAAGCACTCACGCTACGCCATACGCCATCATTGGTTTCACAACTGTCTTACAAAACCTATTTCACTCTGGTTTCTATCTCCTTATTGCATAACACTCATCCACTTCAACTATAAGATTTTTATATGTTGCATGTTGGTGTATCAGAATATCATACTATTGACGTGAAATGAGCCTAGACATATGAACGATCTTTGTAAACTCACTTTTGATGATCCCAGATTTGAATAAAGGAGTGTTGTGGCAAACAAATGATCAACATAATACTAGTTTATCCTCGCAGTAAGGAATTAATAAGAGAAATGATATCAAATATTTTGTCAAGTCCTGAAATAAAGCATCATACAAATTGGGACAATTGGAGTATTTATAGAAAGTCTTCAACAACAGAACCAATGATAGTTGGTAGGGGGTAGCTGAAAAAGTAGTACTTTTAGGTTATAACTTAACACCTAAAAGCACAAAAATATGTTTAAAGGAAAAGGTGAGAGGACCTAAATGAAATTGATAGTCTATGAGTATGAAATATTAGGAGTCTTGATGAATATCAAACTTCTAAATCAATCAACCAGGTTGAAGTATACATAATTCAGAAGGGATTCCTTTATTGTTCTTAAGTACTTTGTTCATTTCATTTTTTGTGAAGATATTTGACTGATCAAGACATTTAACATGTTAATTTGGTGTTATACTGATAATAGAAGAAACTAATAAAATCATGGTTGAAAAGAGATATCACATTAAAATTAAAGAGGGAATAATTTATACATCTTAAATTCTTAAAAGCGGTCATAATTTTATAAATAGGATGTTTCTAAAAATCTGGAACATCCTAAAATGCGAAAAGAGCCGTATAAATTGGAACATAGGGAGTACAAATATTTCAGGATGCAGAATATTCATCCAAGGACATAAAAGATGGATAGAAAGAGAACTTGAATCAAATGGTACTTTACTGTGGTTCTTGTCTTCTTCTCATAAACAAATTAGAATTCTCACCATATATCATGTTTCTCAAATGAGTAAAGTATCAAGTGAAGTATAAACAGTCAATTATGGAACATCGATATTACTCAAGATACGTGTGGAATACGGTCAACCCACGTGGATACTTTGGCTAGAGTCCATGAAAAAAATTGGGAGGGAAATTGAGATTTTTTTATTTTGAGAAAGTTAACTAGTATTATAAAGTACACCAATAGACAATAGTGAACACCTGTAGAAATTAAATCAAAAGTATAGAGGGATTGTCAATAAGAATCTAAACACCTATCTCCCTCATAAACTATCTAAGAATAGGTGATGTCCCCCGGATCCGTAGGTACTAACAGTTCATTATAATGCTTTGGAAAGGGATGTTGTTCTCAAAACATCTCTCATTTGTCTCCCTCCATATTGTCCACCAGACGTAGGCAGGGACAATCTTCTATCTCTCCTTGTGTTCTGACTGATTTCCATCTCCATTCCAACATGCTAGGACTTCTGCAGTATTTCTAGGCATGGTTCATGTAATACCTCTCAAGTTAATGAAATACTTCCATAGTTTCTCAGTTACTTCACAATGCAAAAAAAGATGGTTTATTGTCTCAAACATCAGGAGCATAGCTGTCTCCTCTTTGTATTAAGTTATCCTGAGTCAAAATAGATTGTCTTGCAACAAGTCACCTTATGTGGTATCTTCCTTTTCCAGATCATCTTCCAAGGCCACAACTCCTTGGTTTTAGTAGAAATGTCTAGTAACTTGTAGTTTGATTTCACCTTGAACTTGCCATCTTTATCCATCTTCCGTATCAATTTGTCTTCCTCACAGGTGAGGTTCTTGGCTTGTTCCAAGGTGTTGTAGAATTGAGTCATTTTGTCACTTCCCAGTCATTGAGGAACCTTCTGAAGGTCAGGTTCCATCTTAGTTCATTTCTGACTTCTAGAATTGTAGCCATTTTTTGTTGATTGAGAATATAAATGTCAGGGAACTATTGTCTCAAAGGTGTTTGTCCCACCCATATATCATTCCAGAACAAGGGTTTTCTCCCATTTCCCACATTAATAATATAATTATTCCACATTCTTGGCCTCTGATTTCTAATAGTTCTCCAAAGACCCACACCATAAGTTAGTATTAACCTCCTTAGTAGTTCCTTTCCATATCTTGCAATGATAATGTCTTTCTACAAGCTTTGATCATCTGTTGCTAGTCTCCAAAGCCATTTTAACAGAAGGTTCTTATTGTGGGCTTTCAAATTCTTAATTTCCAAACCCTCCCTCTTTTTTGTTGGTTACGAGGGCATCCCACTTAACGAAATGAAATTTCTTTTCCCCTTCTCCATTACCTTTCCAGAGAATTTCTTCTCATTGTGTCCAACTTCTGAATAATCTTCCCCGGCATAGGAAAGAGGGACATCATATAGAATCTGTGACTCTACCACTCAAGGATAAGTATCGACATCTCCAATTAATCAACTTCTTTTCACATTTTTCCACCACAGAGTTCCAGATGCTCAAGGATTTACTCTTAGCTCCCAAAGGTATTCCCCTGTCTTGCCACCTAAAATGTTTGCCTGGGGGCTGATCTCTGATACTTCATTCACGGGGTAGATAAAACTCTTTCCCCAATTTACATGAAATTTAGATATTGCTTCAAACAAAATGAAAATAACCCTTAGGTTTTTCAGCTGTTCATCCTGTGCATCACAAAACATTAATGTGTCATCAACATATTGTAACTGGGAGAGATCTCCCAGTGAATCCCCCTCACTCACCTTGAAGCCCCTAATTCCGTTATTAACCTGAGCAATCTTCATCATATCACTTAGACCTCACCTCCCATAGCTAGGATGAATAGAAAAGGAGAAAGGGGGTCTCCTTGTCTCAATCCTATCTCAAAGGAAAAGAAGCCAGATGGTGAACCATTGATCAAAACTGAGAACTTCACAGTGGTCATACAAACCTTATCCATTTTATTCCGGTATCCTCCTGTTTGTGCTCCACAAATATTTCCGTTTCAAGTGATCATAAGCTCTCTATGACTAGCTTACAAAGAATTCCTAGGTCTTTGGATTTGTTTCTTATTTGAGATTTTGATTTCTCAAAATAAGAGATAAAATAGATTTTAAGACATGGAAAGTGGCACACAGTCAATATTATAGTCTTTTCTCTATTTTTTAGTTTTTCATATTGGTCAATATTCGTTGCTTCATGTTTTTAGTCAAATGGAGAGAAACTAAGAATTAAAGACTCCTTTTTTCTCTTTTGAGGGGAAGAATCTGAGAGCTTGAAAGAAGAAGTTGGGGCCTTGGGGAAGACGACCCAAAATATCTTTCAAAATTTAGAATATTTTTATAGCTCTATTTCATGATTTTGAACTTTTTTAGCCGAACCCCAAACACTCATCCATACCCCCTGAATCGTAAGATTTGGATTTTAACCGCACCCAAGTCTGAGCAACTTAGGACTCGAGTGCGAGTATACGATGCGAATGCGAATTTGAGGGTCAGATTAGGCAAAATATAAATCTTAAGATTCGGGATTACATATCCAGGTATGGATATGGGTGCTAGGATTCTGGCTAAAAATCCAAAATTTATAAAATAGGGCTATAAAGATATTCTAAATTTTGAAAGATCTTCTAGGTCGTCTTTCCCAACACCCCCAACTTCTTCTTTCAAGGGCTCTTCCCCTCAAAAAAGAAAAAGGAAGTCATTTAAGGCCTTCCACTATCTCTCTTAACAAATCATTACTACTGTCTACCAAAAGTTGGAACACAACCGCTTGAATTCTTAGTTTCTCTCTGTTTGGCTTGAAACATAAAGCAACAAATATTGACCAAGAGGAAAAGCTAAAAAAGAGACAAAAGGACTATAACATTAAAAGTATGCCATGCCTTAAATCTATTTTATCTTTTATCAAAATCTCAATTTCCCCCCAAATTTGTCCATGGACTCTGGTCAAAGTATCCAACGTGGGTTGACCAAATCCCACACGCCGCACCTGCACCCCACTGGCATTGTACCGACAACAAAAATGAAGAGTCCGCGCAACTTAGTCGAAAGTGCTATTTGTCACCTGATTTCCATAGCGAGGGAACTAACATTAGAGTTTTAGCTACTCATATGAAGCCTACATCAATCTTTTCTCTCAAACAACTAATCATCTATCTACGGAGCTTATTGGTTAGATTTAAATTCGGTGTACACCTTTTGGAACTGTTGCTTTCCTTTTTCTAGCTATTTGATTTTTGCCTTACAGATCTGAATTCAAGGTTGTCTAAATTTGTACATCTTGGTTTTCTGTATTTCAATTATTACCACACTAATAATTGAACTGCAGGAAACCAATATGTACAAATTCAGACAACCTTGAATTCAGATCTGTAAGGGCAAAAATCAAATAGCCAGAGAAAGGAAAACAACAGTTCCAAAAGGTGTACACCGAATTCCTTTGAGACCCACAACTTTTGGAATCAAGATCCAACATGAGTCAAAAATTAATCCGGAAAACAACCTTAAAGAATGTAAGGAAAAAACAAAGACAGAGAGAGATTAAGCACATGCCTTTAGATTGTTGGTTCACTTCAGTGTGTGTAAAATAATTGGGTGAAAATTGTGGGATAATAGTGTAGCTTTGATGAGGAGTGAGATTCCGATACGAGCAAATGACCATAAAATCCCCCACGCATTGGCAGGTGTCGGCTGTCAAACTTTAATAATAAAGAGTACCTACAACTCCTCACTGCCAAATGGAAGTGCCATCATATATTTCATACCTGTAACTTGATTCTGGTCAACAGTCTCTAACATTTTTTCATTTTTTGCTTCAGAGACATCCTACCTGTTTTTTTGATAGATGACAAAAAAAGGAAGATCAAAGTGAGATTTTCTTTTGACTTAATACCTTTAATTTTAAACTCCTTAAACTATTCACATTTTATCATTTCAGCACTTAAATTATGGGGTATTGTAGTTAAACCCTGAACTATAGGGCTAACTGATACGGAGAGTGACAGTCAGAAAGAGCATTTATGTGGAACTAGTACACATTGTGAGGTCTGACATTTTCTCCGATTCACCTCATTTAGTACATTTTCATTACTTGAACGGAAGCTTATGCCTTATGAAAATTGAATAAATTATGCTTATGACTTATCTTAATTTTCTTTCTTAAAATCAAAGTTAAAATTGACTGGTAAATTCTATCCAATATAGAATTATATTTAATATTTCTCTAATTTCAGAGAGAATCTTATTCATTTTCACAGTATTTTTTGCTTCTCAAGAATAAGTAGGCGCTTGGCCATATATTCAACATTGAATGTACTTCTCAAATTTGAGATACCACTTCAAAAGTGAAAAATGAGTTGAAAAACAGGTTATAAGTTGTTTCAAATTTGAAATATAAGTTCAAGTTGGATTTGAAAATTTCAAGGCCAAACACTGACTTTCAAATAAAGAGTAAAATTGCTGGGAAAAGAAGTGGATATTTTTTTGATGAAGTTAGATTTTAGTACCGACAAGTTCAGCGTCTCCCAGAGAAGTTGATCACAACGAGCCAATCGCCACACATTACAAACATGAGCAAGTCCAGCAGACAATTCAAAAAGGTCAAAAAACTGGAGTATCTTCACCAAGATATCATTATCAAGGTCCTCCCATCTCCTAATAGGAAAATCTCCTCCCTCCATCAGAAAAACTTCAATCTCCTAAACTCCTGTAGAAACAAGAAAGGTTGTTACTTCTCCAGATCCATGAAGAATATTTGAATTCCTGACGTCAAATTAATGTTGCTGATTGCCATTTTGTATTCTTGTGAATATACTCAGACCATGAAGAACAAAAAGTTAAGCCCTGCAATACAAAGAAACATAGAAGAATGTACAAATACGTCTGAGGAGCACTGGGATGCCCAAAGTGAAGAAACTAGGAAAATATGATCAGGATCCTAAGTTGGTTGTAGATAACGACAGAGAACTAAGTTTTTGCTGCCATAGCTGTAGGAAGTATCACATTTTGGGAAAAAATAGTCATTGCCAAAAGCAAAATGATACAAAAAGGAGGATGTAACATTGTCGGAACAATATTTTAGCAAAGAGTAGTTAAAAGATACTAAAGTAGTACTAGTCATAAAGTTAGGTGAAAGGAAAACACACCATGTCAAAGTTTGACTACTATTCGTTGAATGAATTCCTAAAACTTGTCAAATATATATAAACAATACTAGTAAGGGTACAATAATAACTATGCCTTAATCTCAAATGTATGGTTCCTTTGCAACCGAATTCCACTTTACCCGGGTTGAAATTTTCAATACTACTTAACAACTAGCTTAAATGAAGTGATATGGACATTACGGATCTATATAGCCAACCCCGACTTGTTTGGGATTGAGGTGGAGTTGTACTTTACAACAGCTATGAATCAAAAGCTAAACTAGTTGAGGTCGGCTATAGGAACACTCAATATCCATTCTGCTCCATTTGTAGCAGTTCCATTCCAATACTAAGATAATTATTATGAATTCTCTATTACTAAAGGTTATTTATATTTTCTACCGAAATGTAAATCAGTAATGAACAAAAAAGACTCCTGGCAAACAACATACTTAATAAAAGTGTTGCAATAAACCTTAATCCTAACCACTGGAATTACTATGGATCATGTGCTTCATTTATATTTTGTTTTTTGCTAATTCAACAAGAATCTCAAGAACTTGTAAGTCCATTTTGACAATTTTGTCCATGTGATTGAATTGTTTATCTCATCCATTAACATTCAACCATCATAGTATTACACCGTTGCATTTGAACTTCTAATGTAGACATTTCCAAACTATAATTCAGGGCCTTCTCTCCTTTTATCTTCTACATGTGCTTTTTGTACCTTGTCATAATCATCACTTATTTTGTCTAGTTTTGTATGACCACACACCATCATACCATTCACATTTTTACAACACTCAATTTTTTGATATGTCGGACCATAGATACCCAAAATTCTCGCCATACACCATCATTGGTCTCACAACTGTCATATAAAACCTATCTTTCACGCTGGTATGTATCTCCTTATCGCATACCACTCCTTTTCAACAGTAGGGCTTTAACTTATGTGTTGCGTCTTCGTCTATCAGACTATCACACTATTGACGTGGAACAGAGCCTACACATATGAATGATCTATGTGAACTCACACTGATGATCTCAGACCTGAATAAAGAAGTGTTGTTGTAACTTAACTATCAATCTAATACTAGTTTATCCTTACAGTAAGGAATTAATAAGAGAAATGATATCAAATATTTTGTAATGTCCAGAAATAGAGTGTCATATAAATTGGGAGAAAATAGAGTGTTGATAACAAGTTTTCAACAACAGAACCAATGATAGTTAGTAGCGGGATATGTATATGATTAAATTCTAAATTGAAAGCTAAACGTCAAGTAAAACTGATGGATCGTCAATCCTCTTCCAAAGAAAGCTGAAAAACACAAGTAATTTTAGATTAAAACTTAGCACCTAAAAGCACAAAAATATGCATGGGACTTGATTCCCACATCGGTATTGAAATGTGTCGCTATGGGGCTTATATAACCTTGGGCTCTCCCACTTCAATAGCTAGCTTTTGGGGTGTGATTCTACCTGAGTTATACAAAGGGTATGATAGCCACCCACTACTCTTCGTACATATCGTGCCATGAACGGTGATGCAGGTATTGCAGTGTTCGTCCGAGACTACCTGTTTCTATTGCACAGCCATGGAGGACGAGAGCTTGGTGGTTTGTTATGGTTCATTGCAAGGTATGAGACTTATTAATAACAGTTGTAAATTGAATTATATTATTTTATAATAGTATAGATAATAGTTTGCTTATCGCAAAAATTTATGGAATCAAACCAAACGATAGTACTGTGCACCCATCTTCTTAAAATCCAGGATACACCTCTTACAGAACAGTTTGCAAGGACGGAAATTGAGAGAAAGTGGCTTTCTGGAAGGATATATGGTGTGGGAAATGTCCTTTGAAGCAGACTTTTCCTGAGCTATACAACCTATGCCAATATCAGGTGCTACTGTGGCAGACCTATGGACAGGACAAGGGTGGACTTCTTAGAAGGAACCTCAATGACTGGGAATAAACATTATAGTAGCTTTTCAGAATACAGTCCCTCAAAGCTTCATCTTACAGAAGAGAAGGGCAGCTTGGTGTGGAAAGTATATAGCAAAAGTATTTTTACTGTCAGGTCAGCTTACAAAGACTTGACAGGAACAAATATTAAAGAGATAGGGTGGCCATGGAGATTGATCTGGAAGACCAAAAAGCCTTATAAGGTAAATTATTTTACCTGGTTATTGGCAAAGGAAGCAGTCCTCACCCATGAAAACCTGAACAAGAGGAAATTCAACCTCTGATCTAGATGCTACCTTTGTGAAGAACACGAAGAGAGAGTCAACCATCTCTTTTTACACTGCAAATGGACAGACGAGCTGTGTCAAATGTTCATCGACAAAGAGACGAATCATAGATGCTTTGAAGGCAAAAAGAGCAACATACATAAGATTAGGACAGACTGCTTAGGCGTCTGTATTATTTTTGGTGTAAACAAGTAGTTATAGACAGCACAGAAGATGTTTTTAATGCAATTGATTGGGTGTGATTAGGTTTATAAGGATTCTGTAAAGTGACAACTTTTGTGATGAGAAACTACACTTGGCAGTATACCTGTGGACATATAATAGTGAAGTCTACCATTCTCAAAAAAACAAAAACGAATGATAGTACAGTGCACCCATCCTCATACAATCCAGGATACACCTCTGATAACCTGGAAGCCAATGCCGACCCCACACCTCTCTCTCTCTCTTTGTGTGTGTTCAGGGGGAGGGGGAAGGTCCCTGTCTACTAAATCCATCTGTTACTCAGCTTTGCCAGTGATGTCTGATTTCTTATTAAAGGTAAGGTCATGAATATCCTACCTAATACAGTATATCCTTCCAACCCAATATCCATACATTTTTCAATTGCCTTCCAAATAATGTGAGGAAATTTAATTCTGAGATTTTGTCAGGCTGTTCTCCTAACTTTATTTTCATAAGTTTGAAAGCTCAAATGTACTTCTCTTTTGCATCTTCTGGATGTTTTCAGTGAAACTTTTTACTTTGTCAAAAAAAATTTAAAAAAATCCTTCCCATCAATCTCTCAAATTACTAATCATGTATCTAGATTTTACAGGTTAGATGCCCCGAAACCCAATTTTCTCATTGTAATTAGAAAAGACGGAATAACCGAGGCATTATTTACATTTAACATACGCAGGTAAAAAAAAAAGCTGCAATAATTTTCCAAAAGAAGCTACATTCTTGATTAGAGCACAACTAGAAATGAAAATCATCGCGATAACAAAATTATAAATCACAAGTAAATTAAAACCAATCTCGACAAAGATTTAAACTTAAAGAACAAAAAGATCTGCATTTGATCATACGTCACTACTAATTTAAATGCTGAAAACCAAGAAACAAAATTCAGATAAGCATAAATTCAGACCTGTATGGGAAAAACTCAATTGTTTCTGCAGTTCAATTCCATCAAGTGCCAAAAAAGGGGGAAAGAAAGATCCGCAAGGTGTACACAAATTCTTTTAATACCCACAACAACTTATGGAATCAAGATCCAACTCAAATAAAAATTTAAACCAAAAAACAACCTTAAAGAATGGAAAGAAAGAGAGATTTAGAACATGCCTTCAGAACATAGGTGAACTGTTGCGAATGGCATACAAAGTTTGGATAGTTTGTTCATTTTAATAGTGTGTAAAAACAAATGGGTGAAAAATGTAGGATGATAGTGTAGCTGTGATGATGAGTGAGATTCAGATATGAGGAAAATGACGATAATAACCCCCACACATTGGCAGGTGCTGGCTGTCAAACTGTAATCTGATTGAGGGCATCCAAATGTAAGTGCCATCATATCTACACCTACTGTAACTTAATTCTGGTCAACAGTTTAACATTTTTTAGCTTACTAGGAGAATAGTTAAAAGTATGAGAATAGAAAAGTACAATGTTTTCTACATATTTTAGACAAATGAAAAGAATTTCTTTTTCTTCCTATATAGAAAATATTTGTATTAAAATTTCTCTTTAAGAGAGAAAATAATTCTTAGTCTACATTTTCATAATCACTCTTCACTTTATTATTTAGGTTTTCGGAAAAAAAAACATACACGCTTTTGTTCACTCGAAAATAGTCGAATTTGTGACGAGGTTAAGGCCACACAGATTGATTGACTAGCAAAATAGAGATTAAGTAGATATATAGTTTGGAAAGCGTGTAAAGAACAATAATTTAACTAAATAAGCGAACAAAACGGTAAAATCGACAGTGTTGTTGCTACATCTGTAGTTCAGGTGGCAACTTTGAGTGTTGATTCCGGAATCAGAAGTTTAAGTTCGAATGTTATCTTTGAGTTTGCCTTAAACGAGAAAAGGGTGAAAGAAAGCTTAAGGTTGAGAAAATATCAATATAATGCCTTGTAATGTAAGAATTTCAACCCATTTGCAAGAGAATAGTTCAGCAATTTATAGGCAACCAGTAGAGTACATCAACCAATGAAATTGCTCCACTTGGGCCTCATAGTATACCGTCCAATAGAAACGCTCCGTTTGGGCATTATACTGTTATGGATCATCTGTAATCCCACCGTGATTTGCAGGATTCTGTATGGACTAGCTAACATGTCTATCTCTTCTTTTTTCTAACATGATTTCAGGGGGGTTTTCCGACCTACATACCTAAAGGGTTTCTATTACCCTAGAAAAAGTCCATTAGCAAGTTCAACAGGTTCTCAGACACAAGCGACTTTCAAAATCGGCTACCGTGGTTGAGGAGCACGTGGTGGCCTCCAACTCTATGCTGCAAAAGATATGCAAAAGCAATCATGCCTCACTCGTTAATCAGGGTGAAGAATAGCTCCTTTCTACCTCAATGGCAGGAACCACGGAACTCACAATTGTGGAACATCAATGGTGATGAAATCGGTTGATGACAATTTGCGTCTTTCAAGGTCATCAGCCTCTCGGGTCACAACACTCGGACAGTTGGTTGATTGTTTAAGGAAATCGATAATGTCAAATTGGTTGGATATCGTTTCCACTACCTTTTTGTAACACATCAAAAGTGTAAAAGGTAACTTGGAAAGTTAAAAGTTGTAGAAAGTTGCTGGTGCAGAGCTGGATGAGCCAGTGTACAGGCCGTGTGAGATTCTACGGCTCGTAGATGGCAGTTGTGGTCAGTGCCTTCGAAGTTTGGAAAATGTTGAGTCTCAGATCAAATCATACAAGCCACCAGTAAGGCTCGTGGATGGATTGATGATCCGTAGCTTGTCCCGTGGTTGTAGCCTTTAGAAATGTGGAATTTCAGTACTTGTGTTCACGAAGGTTCCATACGGACCGTTTTAGGAAATACGATTCGTACAAATGACTCGTGGTTGGTGAGCTGAACTTAGGGTAATTTCCAGACTCTTGTTCTATGAGGAGGCTACACGGACAATACAAGAGATGACAGATCATGGAAGAGGGTACGGATCGTAGATGGGTCCGTGGAGTGTGTTCGACAATTTAATTCTTAGGGTTATTTGCGTCTTTTCCTACTCTTTTTATTCTATACTACGTCATTTTAGGCATATTTTGGAGACCTATAACTGTTTCTAAGACCCAAACCCCTCCCAACTCACTCTCATTCTCTCAAACTCCAATTTTCTCTCAAGTCTTCCTCTCCAAGCAAGCTAGGGTTCAAGTATTCCAAGCATCCATTGAAGACTTCCATTAGGGCTTTGATCAAGGTATGTGGGAAATTCATCAATGGGTCCCTCTTCACCCATTGAGTCCCAAAGAGACCTAAATTTCTACTTTATGATTCTTAACCAATTCTAGGGTTTTCATGATTCTTCCATGGGTTTAATTGATTTCAAGTTTATTCATTATGATTGATCTTATTATGCATGATTTGATCATATTTCAATATTTCAATGATATTTTCATGAACCCATGTCATGCAAGTAATTTATGATATAATTCAAGCTTTGTTGATTTGCATGCATTACAATATGAAAGATTTTATGAATCAAGGATGCTTTCGAATAAATTATCAATCAGTTTTTATGAAAATCGAGGCTTTGGATTGAAGTACCTCCTTTATGAAAGAATGACATGATTTAGATACTTCTGATTGGAGTAATTCTTACTATGAAAAGACTCATGATTTAGATGCTTTCAATTGAAGTGTCCCTTATGAATATGTGATGAAATCATAATTTTAAAGGAGTTATTCTTATGATTATATATGAATGATTTGGTATTACTAGATTCTTACCATTTCAAAGATTATGAATATAAATATGTTTATGATTATGCATGTTTCCCGTTGAGAGTTTACTTAGCACCAAGTTGGACTGGTGGCGATTACTAGGTCCCAGAACTACGTGCCCCGTAGGATATGTCCCGATTGGTCAATAGCTAGTGGATCCACCTAAACTCGTGATTCTGGTTCTTACCTTGGCAAGTAGGACACTCTTTTCGGTGTGGGAGTACTAAGTAGTACACTAAACTACATGTTATAACTCACATGGTTTACGTTGGTTAACGACAACTCCCACAAAGATTTATGACTTCCTCAAAGACTTATGTTATGATTATGATTTAAAGAAGAGTGCATGACCTTGTCCAATTTTTATGAAATCATATGATCTAATTTATGTTATGTTTACTTGGTCATTGCATTATCATGTTTTCAGACCTATCATGCTATCATGTTATACTCATGCACCTTTCCCATATTCAGTACATTCCGAGTGCTGACCACATACATTTCTTGTGCTTATATTATTTTATAATATAAGTTCTGACGCACATCACTCAGGTCGCGGTTAGCATTGGATCCTATCAGCTTGATAGAACTTGGTGAGTCTTCATGGTTCGCGACATGACCACACTTATGCTTCGTGTCATTAAGACTTATTTTCGTTTTCAGATTGTTCAAGTGAGCTAGGGCTTGTCCCTGTCACTCTTATGTAGTAAAGGCTTGTGGTCAAACATAGTACTTTCATATTATGGTCTTTGTACGCTGATTCAGTATCATGATGAGATTTCATTCGAGACTTTGATTCCGCTTATCTCTTTATCTCAGTTATGTATGCCTTTTTAGTGTCATGTTATGTCATATGGTTCGCTTGGAATCTCTTGAGATTCTAAGTACCATGTCACGTCTAGAAAATAGTCTTGGGTCGTGACAATTCTGCTCCAATCGACAATAAATTTGGGCAAATGAGATAAATGCCTCATCATCGTCTTATGTTGCTCCTCAAAAGCCGACCTCATCCATTTTTGCTACAATTACTCGGACCCCACCTCCGACTGCAAAACCTTACTAAACTTTCAAGCCCTATGTTTCTAGATACAGGTTAGCAAACACCTTCCCTGCTCAGGTGCAACATGAAAACAAAAAACAAATTGTCACCTTTTGTTGGTTTATGAAAAGGCTCACATTCTTTAGAATCGAATGCGGTGGCCAATTATTTAAAACCTTTGATTACTAAATAATATCTAGGCAAGATGGACAAGGTTTACCTTGCGTGCTTGTTCAATGCAGCTACTCAAGCTTGCGCTCAGGTAAATACATTTCCCAACAATTTTCCATTCATCTCATTCTTTCACTTTTATCATACACTAACATTTGAGTTTTCTTATCATGATAATGTTTTGATTTAAGAAAGGGATTCGAAGGATGTTACAAGAATAATTTGAGCCGACTCGAGATCATGAAAAGCTAATAGAGAAATTGTTTGCAAGGGATGTCAATTTTGCTCAAGAGGAAGCCGATTGTTTAAGTTCAGAGGTGGCTGAACTCAAAAAAAAATGATGGTCAAGCAAGCAGAAGCCCTTGATACCGGTGTCCAAGGAGAACCCAAGCTCGAAGAAGATTAGCGGCCCTAAAGGTAGCCTTTGTGGAAAAAACTAAGTAAGCAGTTAAGTTGGAGGCCTAGGTCTAGAAAATCGAGGAAAGACTGGCCAAGGAACTTACTAAAGATGATTTTCTGAACTTGTATTGTATGTCAAGTCAAGGGCAATTAACGATCCAATAACATTAGGGAGACACATGGTGGAAAGGTTTTTTTGGATGTGAGATTTGGAAGGAATTTCCATAATTGAGAGGTGACTGAGCTCCATAGGTTGATAATGCTCTTTCATAGGCAAGACAATCTGATGGATAAACCTGATCCACTATGGTAGGTTCTGGGGAATCATGGAGTTTTCTCTATAAAATCTTCTCTATTTTAGTGAAAGAAAATCCATGTGGTTTTTACAGCAGCTCGAGAGGAGTGAGACAGGGGGACCCTTTATCCCTTATGTTGTTCATTTTAGTTATGGAAGCTTTAAGTAGAATAATTGATAAAGTTGTGGCAGCAAGATATTTGAGGGGGGTTTGTTGTAGTGATAGGGGGCCATAGTGCAGTGGCCAGTAAAGGTGTCTCGTCTTTTGGTTGCAATGACACTCTAGTGTTTTGCAATGCTGGCAGAGCCCATATCCTATTTGAGACACGTGTTGACAAGGTTTCTGGTTGTGTCAGGGCTAAAAATCAATCTTAAAAAAATATGAGATTATACCAATTGGCGAAGTGGAGAATGTCGAGGCTCTAGCACATATTTTGAATTGCAAGGTTGGGGATCTACCAACTACTTATTTGGGGCTTCCACTATGAGCATCTAATAAAGACAAAGCAGTTTGGAATCCATTGATAGAGAGATTAGAAAAAAGGCTTGCAGGTTAGCAGAAGATGTACTTATCCAAAGGGGGAAGGAAGTGTTAATTAAGAGCACGTTGTCAAGCATTCTACATACTTCTTGTCCTTGCTACAAGTGTTAGTATCACCAACAAAGAAGTTGGAAAAAATGCAGAGAGATTTTGTATAGAATGACTCGAGAGGGGAAAATAAGCTTTATTTGGTAAACTAGAAGTCAGTTACCACACCAAAATGTTGGGTGGTCTTGGAATAAAAGATCTTGGGATCTCTAATTAGGCGCCTTGAGGAAAGTGGTTATGGAGATTTGGGTAGAGGTTAATGTTTTTTGGAAAGGGGTGTTTGCGGGGAAGTACGGGGCTATGGCGGCGAGGGGGGTAGAGGAAAAAAATTGCAGCGCTTCCAAATGGTTGTGGGCTATGGAGGAATAGTTTGAAGGGGTGGGAAGAGTTCAATGAGAATACTTCTTTTTTAGTGGGGAAGGGATTATGGTTAGTTTTGGGGATCATAGATGGTGTGGAAACAATATTTTGGGTCTCTCTTTCCCTAACAAGTATAGGAGTTCTTACCATGAAAGATATTGATTATACAATTATGGAATAAACAAGGGAGATAAGTGTTATGGGATTTGAGGTTTAGAAGAAATTCACAAGATTGGGAAGTTGGAGAATTTCAAAACTTGGTTTGTTTGCTCCACCAACAAAAAATTACTATGAGTTGTCCGGATGTTTAGAAAAAATTACTTGAGAAATAGCCTCTTTTCCCCTTATTTCTTTTTGGTTCACCCATGAAGTTACTTTTTGTATAGATGATTGGGTGCCTTTTGTAGAAAATCATGTATTTTTATAAAATTTTCTACTTTCTGGTATACATTGTGTATACGGGCTCGGAAATGCTCTTGTTAATAATATTCTTACTTCATCTAAAAGAAAATGAGAAACTTTTCATCAGAGAGGAGGATGTGTTTCCATGTGTTGCAATATGGACACTGCAGGTGCTGAGGAAGGTGTGTCTGTCCTCTTGGCTAGCGCCTAGCAGTTAGAGGGGTAATTTTGAAAGCGAAAAACTATAAGAATCGGAAGGTTATATGTGCCATCTGGTGTTACATGTATAAGGAGGTAGGTTAAGAAGTGGATCATCTTTTCATTCATTGTACCTTTACCATGAGATTATGGTGGGACATGTTTTGGTGGTTCAGAACTTCTTGGGCATTGCCAAAATTGTGAAACAGATTTGATGTTTTGTTAAAAAAGCAGAAAAAGGTGAAGAAGACATAGGACATGGAATTTGGTCCCTGTTGCGTTGATGTAGGTAGGTTATTTGGAAACAGAGAAAATGGAGAGCTTTTGAGAGGTAGAATCGAGTTTTTCTCAGGGAAGGAATAGCCTCCGGTCACTTATTTTCTTTTGTTGCACCCATAAAATTCATTGTTGTATAAAAGAATGGGTGGATCTTGTAGAGAATCAAATTTTGTAGATTTTTTACATTTTGATATTTTTTTTGTATATGGCCAGCTCGCCCATGTTTATGAATGAAATACATTTACCTTATAAAAACTAAAATATATTGTGTCTAGATATGGGATGGATGATCAATGGATCACCAAAGAAATGAAGAATCCCTACGGGGTGGGGATTATGGAGATCTATCAAAAATCAGTGCCCCAAAATTTGGGGTAATTCCAAAATTAAAGTAGGTAATGGAGAGAAGACATATTTCTAGAATGATGTGTGGGTTGGTCAGCTCACTTTGAAGCAAATGTTCCCTGACATCTAAGACCTGAACCAACAAAAGTTGGCAAAAGTTTTAGGAGTTAGGAACAATCGAGGTTGGAATCTTACTTTCACAAGACTTCTTAATGACTGGGAGGTAGACAGATTAACAGAATTCTATTTTGTTGGTCCAACCAGTCATATGTGAATAGTTCTACTACTTTCTTAGATTTTGTTGGCACTTTAACTCTAGAGATACATAGTCATCTTTAAGTCTTCTCTAATTTTTTTAATTTTGTGGTTAGCTCCCGGGTCTTAACTTTTATCATGTAATGGAGCTAGCATATCTACTTTTGTACTCTTTGCATCTTCTTGATGCCGGTAATGAAACAACTTACTTCATTAAAAAAAAAATCTATAACATAATTGAACAGGCCAAAAACTTCTCCATAAATGAGGGCACTCTACTTTGGATGAAGGACAAGAAAGGGAAATTTATTGTGAAATCAGCCTACAAATATTTTGACAATTCAGTACAAATATCTGAATCATGGCTTTGGAAGATTATCAGGAAAGTCAAGATACCTCACAAGGTGGCATGTTTAACCTAATTAGAGGCTAAGCATGCTGTTCTAACACAGGATAATCTAGTGAAAAGGGGCCGTCAGTTATGTTCTAGGTGTTTTTTGTGAAAGTGAAACAGAGACAATAAATCATCTTTCTTACATTGTAAAGTGACTGAACAACTTTAGCAGATCTTCATCAAATTAAGGGGTATCAGGTGGTCTATGCCAAGAAGTACATCAGCAGTTCTAGCATGCTGGAATAGAAATGGTAACCTATGAGGACACAAGGAGAGATGGAAGATTGTCTCTGCTTGCATTAGTGGACAAAATGGAAGGAGAGAAATCAGAGGTGTTTTGAAGATATTTCCAGATGTTGAAAAGGAATTGCTTGGTGATTTTCTATTTTTGGTGTATCCATGAACTTGCTAAGGAGATAGAGGACATTACACATGTTTTAGACAGTTTATAGGTGGTAGGTTTTGTTTCATTTATACTGCTGTTGTAATAACTACTGAAATACACTATTGGTTAGGTGTATTTCTTGTTTATAATAGATGTTAACCAGTTCAAAATAAATCTTATGTGAGAACTGGGATTTCTTCTTCTTCTTCTTCTTCGTTTTTGAGAAAGAGGACAAATGAGCTATATGTGTAATGACCCTCCAGGTCATTTCTGTGTACCCGCCTTCTTTTCGTCGTTTAGAGCATTCCTATAGCGACCCCAAGTCATTTATGACTTGCTGGCACTGACTGTTTGGTCGCATGGTCGTTCGTTTGGGTTTTATGCCTGTTTCCCTGTTTTGGAGATTTTGAAACTTAAATAGTTGACTTTAGTCAAAACGGCAGGTAAACGACCTCATAATGGAATTTTGATGGTCCCATCAGCTCCAAAATGCTCAAATTAGGCTAGTAGCGTGGTTGACACGAGTATCGAGGCCTTCGGTGTGAGTTTGGACCATTAGGCGTTTTAGCCTTTGAAATTTGGCCTAAGGTTGACTTTGGTCAACATTCTTGGAAAACGCACACGGATGAAAATTTTGTCATCGCAGTTAGTTTCAAAATGTCGAGTTTGGTCTAGAACGACCTTTCGTTCGCTTCCCGAGGCCTCCGAACTCATTCTGAGCCCCACGGTGGATTTTGGTTAAAAATGGCCTTTGGGTGTGGAACCCACTTTTTGACAAGATGACCTCGTATGAAAATTTAAGTGGCTATGTTGAGTGGTTTTTCGAGGAGAACGTCGTGGTATTGTCGGAATTCACTGTAGACCTCCCGTTTCTGGTAAATTTACTGATTTCAGCTCCTGTCCCATTTCTAGTTCTTGAGAAAATCCGGGTTTTGGTTGCATGTTGATATTGTGATGTTTACGAGCCCTGAATTGTGTCCCATTTTGGGACATGAGCTTGGGGAACTGATTAGGACCTATTTTTGAGGTTAATTCCAAAATTTCCAACGGGGGTCCCACTTTCCCCGTTTTGACCCTGAAATTGGTCAGTCTCTGTTTCTTGCGATTTTAGTGTCAAAACGATCGTAATAACGTTGTGACTCTATTTTTGATAGCGTGGAAGCGTTCCGAGGCCGTTCGGAAAAGGAAAGCTTCGGAGAAGTGATTTTGGAGCGCACATGATTTGCCTGCAGGTAGGCTACGGCTTCCCTCTCTTAGATTGAGTTCGAGAATGTGATTGCATGTTGATTAGTTGGGATTTGGGATGGGTAGTTATTGAATCATGCATAGGTGTTTTAGAAATCATGTTTTCGGCCTATTTTGGGAATTATCGGGTAACTGTGAGCATGCTATGTGTTATTAATTGACCCTCTTTGCTATGTGGAGTACTTGTATGCTTGATTACTGTTTATTTGAAGCATGTTGGGCCTTAGTTTAGGTTTGACTAGGGCTTGCCTTAGAAATGCATGATTAGAAACCGATAGGCCTTAGTTTTACCCCGACGTTGCTCAGCCAGCTTAGATCCCTATAGACTGGTGTAGCAGACTTGAGTCTGATAGTTTGGGCCTTATCTAGGCGATACGCTTGCTCCGATGATAGTTATCCTTATTTCTTCGATACTACGACTTCACGAGTTACGTCGGCGACAATGGGTTCCGCTCCGCAATTTGAAGTTGGTTTTCGATTCGGTTCCAATGCCTTACATTGATTGGCTAAGTGTGGACGGCGTTCCATGGACACTTGTGATTATGGTTCAATTGGGACTCTTTCAGCAGCTACATTGGCACCTTTGTCGGGTATCCGAATCCAAGCTCCGACCTCGACCTCATTGTTATTTTCGAAGAGCATCCGGTTCAAGGTCCGTCCTCGATCACTCGGATACTTATATAGAGCATCCAGTTAGAGGTCCGGCCTCGATTACTTGATACTTATATAGAGCATCCGGTTAGAGGTCCGGCCTCGGTTACTTGATACTTGTGATTGGTTACTTGGATACTTATATAGAGCATCCAGTTAGAGGTCCGGCCTCAGTTACTTGATACTTGTGATTGGTTACTTGATACTTGTGATTGGTTACTTGGATACTTATATAGAGCATCCGGTTAGAGGTCCGGCCCCAGTTACTTGATACTTGTGATTGGTTACTTGGATACTTATATAAAGTATCTGGTTAGAGGTCCGGCCTCAGTTACTTGATACTTGTGATTGGTTACTTGGATACTTATATAGAGCATTCGATTAGAGGTCCGGCCTCAGTTACTTGATACTTGTGATTGGTTACTTAGATACTTATATAGAGCATCCGGTTAGAGGTCCAACCTCAGTTACTTGATACTTGTGATTGTGATTGGTTACTTAGATACTTATATAGAGCATCCAGTTAGAGGTCCAGCCTCAGTTACTTGATACTTGTGATTGGTTACTTGGGTACTTCTGGTGAGCATCCGGTTCGAGGTCCGGTTTCTGTACTGTCAGATTCTACTAATTGGGGTTGAGGTTCTCGTTCGATGTTCTCCGGTCTTAGGTTCTTAGATACAGTTCTCTTTAGTTATAGTTATTTTGTGTACTCATCACACTTATGGGGTCCGTTCGGGTTTTTATTTAAACTTGCGCACGAGTGTACCTTCTGGGCTTATGGGGGTCCAGTTAGGTGTAGTTAGCTTATAGATTACTTTAGTTAGTTCTTTCTACACTAGTGTGCATTCCATTGTATACTTAGACTTCCGTTCTTGACCTCTGTTTGTGCTATTCCTTCTTTTCATATTGCCTTTACTTTTCAAGTTCAGTCGGCCTATGATGCCTACTGGGTACCTGTTGTTTTGGTACTCATGCTACGCTCTGCATCTGTTTTCGTGATGCAGGTCCGAGCACCAGTTGCCAGCGTTGATATCGAGCTTGGAGTAGTCTAATCCGAAGATGGGGGTGAGCACATGGCGTTTTGTACTATTTCAGTCTCCATCTGTATATATAGACTTGTCTTTTGCCTTTCGAGACAATCCAATTTTTGTGGTCCACTTTTGGGACTTGTACTCGTTTTGTTAGTAGCTCTGTACTAGTGACTTCCAGGTTCTGGGAGGGATCTTTATCTGTATATATATGTTTTGGTTTGCTTCCGCCTGTTTATGCTGTTATCTTAAATTTTGCCTACTCTTGTTTAGTTTCTGCCCTCAGACCCATTACGTGTTGTTTCGGGTTACGGTTTGGCTTACCTACTGGTGGGTTATAGTAGGTGCCATCATGACTCGAGAAATCGAGTCGTGACAATATGAGAGTTTTGGAGTCAATACATTGTACGAAAAAGAAGAGGTGGAGGTAGACTAAAGAAATATTGGAGAGAGGCAGGACATGTCGCAGTTGCAGCTTACTGAGGACATGACCTTAGATAAAAAGGTGTGGAAGACAAGAATTAGGGTAGAAGGTTAGTAGGTAGGAGTGTCTCCAGTAGAAGTGCTTTGTCTTATTGCCCTTACTAGTAGTCATAGGACGACTCATGTAGTTTGTTGTTTAACGATTTATGTTACTATCGATTAGTTCGTTTGTAGTATTATTTTGTTGTAGTACTGTTTTGTTACTATATATTGTCTCTTGTGCTTCCGTTATGTTTCTTTCCTAGAATGATTTTATCTTAAGTTGGATTTCTATCGGAAACAGTCTCTCTACCTCACCTCTGAAGTAGAGGTGCCTATGTACACTCTATCCTCCCTAGACCCCACTGTGTGAGACTACACTGGTATGTTGTTGTTGTTGTTGTTGTTGTTGTACATTGTATGAAAAAGGGTCAAAATGGCCTGCCCCATTTGGAAAAGAGAAACGGCTCACAATAGTCCACTATTATTTGGACTTAGGCTCAATATAGTTACCTAGTACCTGTTGTTGGTGGGAGGTGGGAGGTGGTAGGTATCTCGTGGAATAGACTAAACTTCATATGCTAGTTATGCATTTCTGATCCTAATCTCTAACCTTCACTGTTCTCGTTCTTCTTAACACAGACCACCTGTAGGGAAACATATACATATAGAACTAAAGATATACTATAGTCTTGTTTGTAACTTCTTTTGTTCTCTTTCCTTAAATTGTTTGTTTCCTTACTGAACTTCTCGAAGGGCAAGACCTGTGTACGAAGGAATTTTTTTTTGAATTACCTAGACATGTTTTGACAATAGTATGTTTTGACGGTCCTTGGGCTTTTAGATGTTTAACAGGGTCTTCCTAGTCTTCAATAACAACTACTAGTTTCTCACCTATAATTACTTCAAGTTAAGTAATTAGTATGTAAATATGCTTCTGGCTGAATGATTGGAAGTTCAGTATACCAGGAAGGCCTGCTAGCTGTTGTTAAATGGGTAGAGATTCAATCGACTAGGTGACAATATTAGTACAAGTCAAAAGCTGTAAATTGAGTTTGCTGTGATAAAATCTTCCCGCATGGATATAGTATGTCTAATTTAGTAGAAAATTAATACAGTAACTCTTTTTTTTTTTCTCTACCAAATGTTCCCCACCTTTCCACAACAAAAATCTAATAATTTTAAAATTCAAAGTCAAAGCTTCACAAAGAAGTAAAAAAGATGGAAAAAAAAATGAAATTCTGGCGAAAGAAAACCTACCCAGAAAACATAATAGGTTAAAACACTAGTAAAACAAAAAAATTACCTGATAGTTCTGAGCCTTGATTGCCATCTTCTTTGAATCAGACTCATCAATTCCTCTTCAGAAATCACAGTAGGTGGCATCTGTTCCTAGAAATCTCTGGTGGTGACCATGATCAGCTGAACCAGAAATAGGTTGTCGGAGAGTGAGCTGTGATAGAAACTCTTAGTGTTTCCCCTAGCTCAACGGCCATACTTGTACTTGGAGAAGATGAAGAAGAGGAGACCACAATAGCTTTCTCCAACAATTGAATGAAATTGAAAATTAATCTACACTAAAATATCAGCTGAACCAGAAATCTCTGAGACAACGTTTTTTTTTTGATTTTCCGTTTCGCTCTTTTAAAGTACTTCGTTGAAAGCAAAGATATGTCTTTGTCCTTCTAATTAATTAATCTTGCTTACTATACTTATTTTATTGGTATTGATAGGACATTATTTTTATGCAAAAATTACTTGTATGGGTATCTTTTAAAAAATAATTACTAATTTTAGCTATACTTTTTATTTATAATCATTTATAGCAATACATAGCAATACTATGTTAAATCTGTAATATGTATTAAAAGTGAATTATGTATGCAATATATATCTATTATAACTATTTTTTAAAATATATTATATTTATTTGGTAAGAAATTGACACGTTGTATAATAATTGTATTAAAATGCGTAATAAATGTATTATCCATCAATAAAACTTGCATTATATGTGAATAATAAACTGTTATTTGTAATATGTATTAAAACTGCATTATAAATGTATTAAAAGTAATCAAGTGGGAAAAAATGTTATTGCTATAAATGGTAAATATTTTTTTACTATAGTATATTTATGTAAGTTTCCCTTTTTTTATTTTGTAGCTTTTGTCTACATTTTATATGTTTATTTTGTAGTGAAAGAATATTCATTTATTCACAAAGTATTTGTTGTTATAAATCCATTGAATTGTGGACTGTTCATTTGATTTGTTTAAAAATTAATTGAATTCATGTATGTATATTTTCAAGGTTATAAGAACCTTGGATAACTATGTATCTACTAGTTTGGTGACCTTTGGGAGTGATATCTCAACACTATAAATAGAGATATCATTCACAATTTGGAAAACACACTTAATAAAAGAAAAGTCCTCTTCTTCATCTCCATATCTTGTCCTTTTCTCTTTATATTATATATGCTTTAAAAATTGTAGTACTTCGCAAAAAAGTTGTAGCTGAAACACTTGTGAGCAAGAACAAGTTCTATTTATTTTTTCTTGTTATACATTTATATTTTCAAAAGTTCCTCTTATACTAGTAATTTATTAAGCGTATTTTCTTAAAGCAGTGTTCCAAAATAGTATTTTCTGTTATTTGACTGATTCAAAAGTCACTAAGTTACTGTCAGTATTTTTAGGAGCCTTTTACGTATTCAGTTTATTAGCATTAGGAGTCCTAATTTAGTTGCAGTTAGTCAATTAGCAGGTCATGGGATAGTGCCCTATTTTCTCTCTTAGTTTGTTGTTTTCCAAGTGCTATTTATAATCTTGTACTCTAGTTTTCTGATATACAAGAAATACTCAAGTTTCTCTTTGCTTTTATTCTTATTGTATTATCTTTGTTCGTCTCTTGTGCCAACAATTGTGGTATCAGAGCCTAAATCCAGGTTAGAATTCATACTTTCCTCAAGCAGGAATTGGTAAAGTAAGAAGAAGAAAAAAAGAGTGAAATATTTTGAGATCTTTTTGAAGAAAGCAGAAAATTTCCATGGCAGGGAACGGTACAGCAGCATCGTCGCAGCCCATGATTCCAATTTTCAGAAGGGAGAATTATCAGTTTTGGAGTCTTAAGATGAATACTCTTTTCAAGTCTCAAGAACTATGGGATGTAGTTGAGACTGGAATTCCAGAAGGGAATGCAAACCAGCTGAGAGAACATCGGAAGAGAGACTCAAAAGCTCTATTCACGATCCAGCAGGCTCTTGATGATTTGGAGATGATAAGGTAATTACTGTTAAATTACAAACTCTCCGACGTGATTTTGAAACATTATTCATGAATGAAAACGAATCTGTGCAAGGATATTTGTCTAGAACATCTGCTATTGTTAATAGGATGAGGTCCTATGGTGAGAAAATTGATAATCAGATTGTAGTGTCTAAAGTGTTGAGAAGTTTAACCACCAAATTTGAGCATGTTGTTACTGCAATTGAGGAATCTAAGGACCTATCTACCTATTCTTTCGATGAATTAATGATTTCTTTGCTAGCTCATGAAGATAGGCTAAATAGGTCCCGTGAGAAAGTTCAAGAGAAGGCATTTTAGGTTAAGGGGGAGTTTGGCTGTAAGGGAAAAGCAGAAAACTCAACAGGACGTGGACATGGCAGAGGAAATTTTCGTGGTCGAGGCCGTGGTGGTAGTGGCAGAGGTAGAAACCAAGTTGGTGAATTTCATCAGTACAAGAGCAATATTCAATGCCGATACTGCAAGAAATTTGGCCACAAAGAAGTTGACTGTTGGACGAAGCTGTAACACCCCGTATCCGAAAATGGAGATTTCAGATTTTCTGGTGTTACAGGTGGCACTCACGGACACCATCCACGGACCGTAGATGGACTCACGGTCCGTCCTACAGGTCCGTGGTTCGTGACAGAAAACTTCCCC
>JAJOOS010021635.1:0-16648 GCA_029582725.1 Solanum chiquidenum
GACAAATGAGTATTATGAACTGTAAAAAAGGTAAGGAAAATAAATATTAATTTTAAGAAATAATTAAATGCTAATTTTAATATAGTACTATTTTTTTTCTTTGATCTTGTTATTGTATTATTTTAAATTTATGAAATGAAATATATTAAAATTGAAAAATAATAATATCAAGTACCTCATATTAAAAGAGGGATAAATAGAAGGTGGGACAGAGGAGTGAGAAGATAAAGGAAGAGGTTGAAAAGACATGAAACCTACGAAATGTACTTTTTTTTCTATTAAAAAAACCCTTTATACAACTATTACATGGCAATAAATAAATTGGCATACCTCATCCATCATAAAAAATTTCACTTATTATAATTGAAATTGACCTGTAAAAAATATAATTAAAAATTAAAAGTAGTTGGTGAAACCACTTTGAATAAAAACACCCAATTACTGCAAAATTTTCATACCAACTCCCAATATATCCACCCGCCACCTACTCCAAGCTACCGGAAAAAATGGCGTCGGAAGCTCCGGCAACAGCAGTTAACTACTGGGGCGATATGCCGGAGGAAGAGTACTATGCCTCTCAAGGAGTGCGCAACTCCAAATCTTACTTCGACACACCCAACGGCAAGCTCTTCACTCAATCATTTCTCTCACTAGACCCAAATGTATCTCCTAAGGCCACTGTTTACATGACCCATGGATATGGCTCCGATACCGGTTGGCTATTTCAGAAAATATGCATTAGTTACGCAAGTTGGGGTTATGCTGTGTTTACCGCGGATCTGCTCGGACACGGCCGCTCCGATGGAATCCGATGCTACGTTGGAGACTTGGAGAAGACCGCTGCTACTTCTTTGTGTTTTTTCAAGAGCGTGAGGAATAGCGATGAGTACAAGCATTTGCCGGCGTTTCTGTTCGGGGAATCTATGGGTGGGCTAGCTACTCTGCTTATGTACCTCCAGTCCGATCCGGATACTTGGACCGGGTTGATCTTCTCCGCCCCGCTTTTCGTCATTCCCGAGCCTATGAAGCCTTCTAAGGTACTTTTTAGCTACTATTCTGTTTATTTAATTGTTTCCCAGTACATTCTGCCCTGTTACACCATATTTTTTATGGTAATTTATCACTTTTATCTGCTCATTCTTTGATGACTTTTTCGACATAGTAATCCTTCCCAGCAGCGGTGGAGGCAGGATTTTTGTCAAGGCGATTCGTAAAACCAGAGAAACAAACAAGCCAAAAGCTAAAAACATTAGAAACTATAGCTAGCGGGAATTTAATCTACTTCGTATAATAAGAGAATGTGAACCCGTTACCGTTGAGCTAAACTTTTGGTTTGTTTCAAGGTGATCCTACATCTTATATATATACATAAAACAAAAATTTAGCCTCCAACGAAGGATCAGTAGATCAGCAATGCTTCCTGAATTGATCATACTCTTCAAATTTTGTTATTTGATTTTATTAAACTCTGTCTGTGGACCTTGAGTTGTTACTCTCTTCTAGTTAAATTTGTTTTATGATAGAGGTTCACAAAGCTTAGCTAGTTAGAACTTAGGACTAAGAATCCTTGTGTCATTGGTTCAAATCCACTTCTAAGCAGATAAAGGTTCTAATAGACACATTTGTGGCAGTGAACTGGATTCTGAATTCAAATGAAAGAGTGTTTTAAACATGTAATCCCTGTGATTCATAAGAAATACTTACTGATTTAAGAGAGACTAATCTGTGAAAGGCCAGTAAGATCTCAATTGACAGCTGATCTTTGTTCCGTAGTGGCTATTATTAGTATGTTAATGATAAACTTGTTCTTTATGTATTTAGTTGAACTCCTGATGAGTCATGTTGATTCTTAGGAGAAAATTCAGGTAATGACTTATTAACAAAAGAGATGGAACACTTCAACCCGGCCTAATGTGAATTGATCAAATTGTCAGTCTTAAATTATACTCGTACTACGTATTAATTCACATTTTGAGAATTATATTTGGATTTCAGAAAGTTCATAATTTTAATGGTATATTTGAAAATCATGACTAAAGTTACTTCATTCAAAAGAAGGGGACTATAATTTCTGGTGAAGGAAATATCAATAATGAGAGCTTTACTTTACTTTTCAACACATAGGTACATTTATTCATGTATGGACTGCTATTTGGATTTGCCGATACATGGGCTGCTATGCCGGACAATAAAATGGTGGGCAAGGCTATCAGGGACCCTGAGAAACTGAAAATAATCGCAAGCAATCCCAGGAGATACACGGGGAAACCAAGGGTTGGAACTATGAGGGAGATTGCCAGGCAATGTGAATACGTCCAAAACAATTTCCACAAGGTGACTGCTCCATTTTTGACAGCGCATGGTACCTCGGATGGTCTTGCATGCCCTACGGGCTCAAAATTGTTGTATGAGAAGGCAAGCAGTGAGGACAAGACACTCAAGATTTACGATGGAATGTATCATTCTTTGATCCAAGGGGAGCCTGATGATGCTGTCGCTACTGTTTTAGCTGATATGAGAGCTTGGATTGATGAGAGGGTTGAGAAGTATGGTTCAAAAATCAATGGCTCTGCATAATACTCTTCAACTTTAAACTATGCTTAAAGATCCATGTCGTATTCTTTGGTGCTTGACCACATTTGGCGAACTATATCTTTTACAGAAAGCATAGTAATTTTAATTATTATCCGTCCACGCTATTCTATTCTCTCTACTTGTTGATTGAATATGTTACTTTTTGAATGTCTGGTAGTTGGTTGAAGCAAGAGGGTTGACAATTGGTAGAATTCCTAACATGGTAACTCCAAAGGGACTCAGCGCAATGTCATTTTCAGTTACCTACTTGTTAGATTTTAGAGTTCAACTAAAGGCATCCTTTGACATTTCGATAACACATGGCGACTACTATGCTTATCTATCTTTCATGTCTGGTGGAATGGGAAACATAATACTAATCAATAGGTAGGTAGAAGCAACATGGGACCTTATTCTGGTAATTTTAACACCACAACAGCAACAATAATAACAATGAAAACTTTAATTTTGAATTTCTTACCAAATTTAGGTCACGGTATGATCTGTATGTAATTCATATATACACATTATACATTAATTATACATCAACAACGTCTAGGCGGGTAAAACAAAAAAGTTTAGGCACCCAAGCTAAAATGATAGGATTCTAACAAATTTGTAGATAGCACCAATTATAGGCATCCACGAAATTGTCTCCTTTGAGTATAAGGAAGGTGGCATGTGGAGTGCAAGGCAAGGCTATCATTGCGGAGCACAAAAACAAAAGAGTAATGTAGAGAATGTGCTTACCAATAAGGTCCCCACTTCCCACTCTTCAACAAAAATCAGGCAATTCACAACCCTAAGCAACACTTTCTAAAAATGGTTGAATATATCATATATGGATCACATTTTTCTATTGAATGTTATTTAGACTTTTGCGTGTATTGTCAAATAACAATTAAGTAGACAAGTTAGTCACTGTAATTTTGTTATATTTATTACTCTCAATAATTTTAAAATCTCATGCATGTTTCAATTGATATAAGAGAATATATTTTATGTAATTAACTATTTATATAAAAGATACTAAAGCACACACGCAAAACCTTCTCTAAATTATGAATTGAAAAAGTCTACATAGTTCATTATGTGTTTATGTGCTTAATTTTTACCGGTGATAATTTAAATAAAATTAATTAAATTTTTTGAAGAATTTGTTGATGTATTCAACCTTCTAAAAGTAAAATAGTAAAACCTAGTATCTAAGTTTTGTACTCGATCATTCCCCATTTCCCTTCATGCCCATGCTCATTATTTTAGCTAATGGACAAATTGAGAACTTCAAATTATAAAATATGCGAATTTAATATAAATATAATTCTACAATTTTGTAGACATATATGGTAGTAATTCAAACTACATGAAAATGATATGCCCGAATCTTTATTCAATATCTGTCATTTTTCCTTGTTCTACTTTTTGTATCATCTCATCCATAAAGAACATTTTATGGGTATTCAATTTTTTTAGAGCATTGAGGAGTAGTATTCTCAGGTCCATTTAGTATTGTTTGAATTGGATTCTGGATAGCAGTATTTTGTTTCTTTTTCAAAATTAAATTGATTCTTAGTCCAATTGAGACATCTTCTCAACAAATTGACCCTTGACCCAAACATTTGGTCGATTCACTTAGGGTCAATATAGTTTCTCCTAAATGATCAACAATCACCTGCACCATTTCGAAAAGATATCGGTCACAAGTTTATTCCTTCCCTCAAGTCGGGGACCGCTCATGTAATCAACCATTAATGACATTGAAAGTAAATCAATCTTCAAAAGTTTTAGATGATTTCGGATTCATGTGTAACTTTTTTATATATCTCACACAATCGACATTAATTATGTACGGAATGGCTCAGTTGGTTTGGAGGGTGGTTATCCACACGGATGACCCGGGATCGATCCTCCCTCAATGCCTTCTGAGTCGAGCCTGTCGCATAGGCTTGCCTAGTGCGGTTTACATTCCCTGTGTGGTTTGCAGGCTATTACACAGTGGGGGGTTTACCCAGTGCGCACAAAGTGCTCACCCGAAGGGCAGAGGCTGTGGCAGAGATTGTAGCGGCTGTGGGTTATCCTGAGGTTCCAAAAAAAAAAAAAATCGGAGGGAAAATTGGGATGAGATGATTGGAGTTCATTGGACGCAAAAGGAAGTGCAAACAAAAATGGAGAGTACTTGTTGTAACATTGTATTGTATAAATGAACCGTCAAAAAATGAAACGGGTCACGTGAATTGGGCTCTTTTTGGAAGTGATGGTGATTGATTTAGATTTATTTTGGGCCCCAATTTGCAACAATGAATGAAAGCACCGGCCTTTAACTGCTTGTGTGAACCACAAATCTGGAAAAAAGAGTATATGTCACGACGAATATATGTGAATGAACTTTTGGCCCAACTTGTTATCATCTTTCACCTTAAATATCTGATTCTACCTTTCTAATTCCACGAGATATCTAATAGTAATATGTATCAGATAATTCTGTCCATAAAGATTAGGACAAATGATGAAAAATTATCTAATCTTTTTGTCTCTATTGAAATTTGAATCTGACTCAAGTTATTTCACTGATCACTAGATTATATTTACACAGGTTAAACTTCATAAAAAAGGAAAAAGATAACTTCACATTCCTATAATTTAATTATAACTGTTAAATTAGGTCTTAGGCCTACTCACACCCCAAAAGCTAGCTCAAAGGGAGGATTGCCCAAGCCTTATAAGGAGTCCACCCATCTCATTAACCACTGATGTGGGACTTTTGTCATTCTTTAACACCCCACCTCACGCCCAGTGCTTAGCATCTGGTGAGTGGGCAATTTTGATTTTGAGGGCCCCAACATCGGGTGAGACGGGCCCTACTCTGATACCATGTTAAATTAGGTCTTAGGCCTAATTCACACCCCAAAAGCTAGCTCAAAGAGAGGAGGATTGTCCAAGCCTTTTAAGGAGTTCACCCATTTCATTAACCACCAAGGTGAGACTTTTGTCATTCTTTAACAATAACTGTTAATGTTACAACGTTATTCCTCGTTCCTTTTGGTCAATTTTGAAAAACTGACACCTAAGAACTATTAAATTTAACATATTCATTTGCTTTCTACATAGGAATCAATGCAATATATTAATGACCAGAAGATATTATCAGCTTGTCATAATATAAAATATTAGAAATGAGTATTTTAAGAATATTCTCGACAATATTGTTACCTCTCCAAGTTCAAAGTCTACACGTGTGGCTCATAAAATGAAATATTCCAATTTCCAAAAGGCCAGAGATGGAATAGTGTAGTACAGTAAATTGTGTTAAAATATTGATCCCAAATCTTTAGGATTTTGTATTTGTTTTTGTTGTCATATGTTTAACTTTACGTATCCAAAAATAAATAATTAAAGTGTTACACACTTCTTGCACATGCTAATGTTGGGGCACGTATAATTGATACGTTGAAAATTGAAATAGATATAAATAAGATTTCTAATAAATTGTGAATCAATTTCAAATATTTTATCATGTCTTTACGTGGTCTTACATAGCTTATACTTCATTTTTCTATTATTCGTTGATATCACTTAGCCTCTTTATTTAAAAATTTATTAAGTTTGATATTAACACTTTTAATTAAGTCAAATTTGTTTACAAGTCACGTCTCATGAGGTTTAGTGTGAACGTATTAAAACGTAGGTAATTGTTAGGTTACTATTATGAATATTCCTATTAAACATGTTTGACTAATATTTGTTCAAAATACTGCCGATTCAAACATTACTTTATTCAACAAACAGAAATATAACCAATAAAATAAACGTGTTCATTTCGTTAGAAAATCTACTGTTGATCATCTTTTTCCCAATATAGATTGTCCCCATTATTAAATTTTCTTTCTATTTGGGTGTACATCAACTTATTTTACCAGACATACATATATATGTATAACTCTATTTTGTCTGGACAACCTATTTCTCGTACGATAGAAATATCTTTTGTTCGGACAACCTAATTTTAGTTTAAACGATTAAATTATCATGTCAATTAGACGTTAATACAAGTCTTTCGAACATAAAAGAAGAAGAAGAAGAACCCAAATTCATTACTTTAACAATATTTAGAATTTTAAAAAATAGAATATTCAACAAAAATTGGTAAAAAAGTGTTGAATGAAAATTGTACCCCAATACTAATTCCAGAAAAAATGGGATTTGTTGCGTGTTGTGTTCAGCAACGACTGCGAATGGGACATTTTACTTCTATATGACCAGAACTAGATTGCTGTTTACAAAAAGTGCACGTCCTTTGAGAAAAAAATATCTATGAAAGGGCCATTTTATTAATTGCGACACTTGAGGGGTCACCTTAAATGAGTTTATAAGTTTTTTCGAATGACTTAATTTTCATCTTAGGCTAGTTTTTGGGCATCTTAATTGATTTTATAAAATATCTGATATCTTTCTTTAAAAAAATTAATATTAAACGAATGAAAAGAAATTACTTAATTAATTTCAATTTTTTTCTTTTAATTTCTCCGTCCCCACGCCCATCCAACAACCCCAGACCCCAGTCGTTTAAATAAGAACTAAATTACAATTTTTTGCCACCAATTTCCAAGTTGAAAAGAGTTGTTGAGTGCGGTTAGCAAAGTGTGCATATGCACAACTTGTCACAGAGAATGTAACATTCTACCCCACCTTCAAAAACAATTTTCCTTTAATATTCTCCCGTTCCTTTTTAGTTGTCTGAATTTTCTTTTTGAAAGTTAAACGATATGAATTTTGATAAAGATGTATTTTTTCATATTGATATGAAAAAATTATAATATATAGTACTTTTGTATAGTATTTAAAATATCTAAAATGTTATTTTAAAATATCAAATTAATGTAATATAATTTAACTTTAAAAATTAATCAAATTAATTCTAAAATAACGTAACATGACAACTAAAAAAAATGAAAATTACTATTAACAAATGTTTTAACAATTATAAAAGCAAATTATGGAGTAATAAAGTACTCCCCCTCTCAATTTATAATTTAAGAAAAATGAAAAAAAAAATTATTTTAAAAGTTTATTCTTATAAAAATATATTTATATAGACTTTTTGCCAAATAAATAAAATTTAATAGAGATAAAATAATAAAAGTGAGTCAAAATTGGGACAGAGGGGGGAGTTTTAGGGTGTGTTTGGTACGAAGGAAAATATTTTCCGGAAAATGTTTTTTAATTTTCTTATGTTTGATTGGGTTAAATGTTTTTCCAAATCAACTCATTTTCCTCAAATTTAAGGAAAATGACTTCCCTTCAAAACTTAAGGAAAACATTTTCCAAAACTCTATTCCAACTTCAAATTACAATTTTTTTTAAAATATATTTTCAACTTCAAATTTTTTATTTTTCATCCCGATCCTCAACCACCCACCCCCATCCAAAAAAAATCGAATTTGTTTTTAAAAATTATTTTCAACTTCAAAATTTTATTTTTTCACCCCTACACTTACCCCCCACCCACCCACTCACCTACCAGCCCCCCACCCCACCCAAAAAAAAATTAAGTTTGTTTTTAAAAAATATTTTCAATTTCAAAATTTCATTTTTTCACCCCTACCCTTGACCCCCCACCCCCACCCCAAAAAAAATAATTTAAAGTTTGTTTTTAAAAAATAATTTCAACTTCAAAATTTCATTTTTCATCCCTACCCTCGATTCTCGATCACCCCACCATATTTTCTAGTCACCAACCAAATATGAAAAAATAAGTCAAAAATTAACTTATTTTCCAGGAAAACATTTTCTAGAAAAACATTTTCATACCAAACACACCGTTAGTTTTTCATTTTTTTTGTGTGTCTTCACTCTTCAGTCTCTTTCAAGGTTTTTAGTTGTTGATGACATATTTATATACAGTAGATTTTTGTATCTTTTTTTCTTGAGAACCTTTCTCTCCCAAAACCAGCTTCATTGCCAACCTTATCTCTCCCTTTCTCTCATGTTTACCTGTTGAAAAAGCTCAAATATTTTGATTTCTTGAACTTGCAGAGTTAGAGATAGAGAAAAATAGAGCAAATGGAAGCTGTTTTACAAACGAAAGGGCTTCTTTCTCTTCCTTCCAAGCCCAAAATCAGGGCATTTTACCCATTACCTCAAGGGGGTCTAAGACATAGATTCAATTCTCTCAAACCTAAACCCTTTGAAGGGTTATCTCTATCTTCTGATGGGTTTCAAAAAGTTCAAAGCTTTTCAACAAAGCCGCAATTGGTTGGTCAAAAAAACAGATTTTTCCCAATTTGCAGGGCAGAGGCTGCTGCTGCTGCTGATGGAGAACCAGTTCTTGAAGAAAAGGAGTCACCTAAGTTCATGGGGATTGAGGTTGTGACCCTCAAGAAAATAATCCCACTTGGGGCTATGTTCTTTTGTATTCTCTTCAATTACACAATCCTCAGAGACACTAAAGATGTATTGGTTGTAACTGCAAAAGGGTCAAGTGCTGAGATTATCCCTTTCTTGAAAACATGGGTGAATTTGCCTATGGCTGTAGGATTCATGCTGTTGTACACAAAGTTGGCTAATGTGTTGTCAAAGGAGGCTCTTTTCTATACAGTTATCCTTCCCTTTATTGCTTTCTTTGGGGCATTTGGTTTTATTTTGTATCCCCTTAGCAATTACTTTCACCCCACAGCTCTTGCTGATAACCTTCTAAACATTTTGGGTCCAAGGTTTCTAGGGCCAATAGCTATATTAAGGATCTGGAGTTTCTGCTTGTTCTATGTCATGGCTGAACTTTGGGGAAGTGTGGTGATTTCAGTGCTTTTTTGGGGTTTTGCTAATCAGGTAAATATATGATCATCTCCTTTTTAATAACTGATTACTATTCTTATGTAGGTGGCATAACTTGTTACATTCTATTTATATGCTGTTTTGTGAACTAGTAATCATTTCATAGCTTATGTAATGATTTCTTGGTCAGTCCATGTTGTCAGATTATTATATTGATTTAAAGAGTAGAACATAGTATTTGGACTTTTCAGCTTATTGTTTGTTTATCCAATGGATTCCTGAAACTGCTTCCCTTTAGGGTGATATGAACTATTTTAAAACTGACATGTTGGAAACAGGTTAATGTAGGATTAGATGGTACAACAGTCTTCCTTCAGTAGTTTTTCTGGTAATGGATATTGGCTCCCGAAACCGGTTTAGAAAGGGTGCATGGTTATGCTTGTATGTGCTGGTTAATAAATTTTTTCATTTGGGAGTTCAGAGGTTGATCTAGCTATAAGGTGGGAGACTGTCCTGTTTATCCTGCAATTTTGCTCATAAATTGCTAATATGTCGGTTGAACTCCTTCGTCATTGTTTTGCATCCCGTCTATATTTTTATCTCTTCATTGTAGCGAGTTATAAATGTTCACTAAGCTAGCGTTTGGGAATAAATTTTGGATCAGATTTTGAAAATTTATCTTCAATCATCTGTTTAGGCATGAAATTTGATCTTCAAATATTTTCTAGTTCCCAAAAACTGGTAGCACCAGTTTTTTAGAGAAATTTCACTTCCACTCACAAAAGTTCAATTTTTTCCCAAATAAAATGCATGTCCAAACATAACTTCAAGTTCCAAATATCACAACTTCAAAAACTCAAATTTTCAAGTTTCAACTTCAAAATCTTTGGCCTAATGGGAGCTAAGGTTTCAGTCTATCACTTGCACTTTCCTTTTCCATTTGTTTGAATGGCCAGTTATCAACTTGGTCAAATAATTTATGCGTCTTCAGTATCCGTGCTTGAGCTTTATTTGAGAAAGCACTGTTATTATGCTGCCTTTAAATATTTTCGATGCTTTTATTTTGCAGATTACTACAGTTGATGAGGCTAAAAAATTCTATCCTTTGTTTGGACTTGGAGCAAATGTTGCTCTTATTTTCTCTGGCCGTACAGTGAAGTACTTCTCGAATTTAAGAAAATCATTGGGTCCTGGAGTTGATGGTTGGGCCGTCTCCTTGAAAGCAATGATGAGCATTGTAGTGGGGATGGGTGTTGCGATCTGTTTCATTTACTGGTGGGTGAATCGCAATGTTCCTCTACCGACCCGTAGCAAGAAGAAGAAGGTAAACCTCTTTTACAGTAAAGGATCACATTTGCTGTTGTTATTATTATCATTTTCTGATAAAAATGTATTTTTGCAGGAGAAGCCTAACCTGAGCACGATGGAGAGCTTGAAAATTTTAGCCTCTTCAAAGTATATCAGGGATCTTGCAACATTAGTCGTAGCATATGGAATTAGTATCAACCTTGTTGAGGTTACATGGAAATCGAAGCTCAAAGCTCAGGTACATTTTTACTAGGTGGTATGCGTTTTTATATGTTAACCTTAGTTTACCTCTCATTTTAACATGAAGCATCTTTTTCACACTCTGCCTTTTGCTAACTCTGCAGTTCCCAAGCCCGAATGAATACTCTTCCTTCATGGGTGACTTCTCTACTGCTACTGGGATAGCTACTTTCACGATGATGCTGTTAAGTCAGTGGATCTTTGACAAATATGGTTGGGGAACAGCGGCTAAGATAACACCAACAGTCTTGCTTCTTACTGGAGTTGGATTCTTCTCCCTGATTTTGTTTGGTGACCCCCTTGCCCCTACCCTTGCTAAGTTTGGGATCACTCCTCTTCTAGCAGCTGTCTATGTGGGTGCAATGCAAAACATTTTCAGTAAGAGTGCAAAGTACAGTTTGTTTGATCCTTGCAAAGAAATGGCCTACATTCCTTTGGATGAGGACACCAAGGTATATACTAATTTACTGCGTCTTAAAATTGTATTGAACCAGTGCCTCTATCAGAACTCAGATGTGCCAAATTGGTTATGCGTAAATATATCCGTGCTTTCTAGGAATTGAATGTATGAAACATGTACAGTCATAGCTTTTTGTATTGCATGTCCACTTGTATTTATTTGTGATGGTATATGTGACGGACAAGTACCTGTCTGGACTTCTCTAACCGGAAAACGGAGATGTTACTTCACATTCAATTGTTTCCTGAAAGTTAAGGTCAATTATTTTCTTATAACAGGTTAAAGGGAAGGCAGCAATTGATGTTGTCTGCAATCCACTGGGAAAGTCCGGAGGAGCCTTGATACAGCAGTTCATGATTTTGAGTTTTGGTTCGCTTGCCAACTCAACTCCCTACCTTGGAGGTGTGCTCCTAGTAATTGTCCTTGCATGGTTAGGAGCAGCCAGGTCTTTAGATGGCCAATTTACTGCTCTGCGTCGTGAGGAAGAGATGGAGAAGGAAATGGAGAGAGAAGCAGTGAAGATTCCTATTGTGTCACAAGATGAAAGTGGAAATGGTTCTCTTACAAGTGACTCGTCCTCACTGAATCCCACGGGAGGTGACTCAGCGACTGAACCCTCCTCGCCAAGGAATCTGTAATATCATTGTTGGCACATCACCTGCAAAGCAGGAGAAATATGAAAAGGGAATAGAAATATGTATGTTGGTAGCAGTTTCAACTATTGAATGAAGTTTCCAAGAATTTCTTGGTCGTAGGAATTTCTTCTTACTAGACTAGATAGAAATAAACAAAAATAGAAGACAAGAATGTTACTGACTTGACAGCCCTTAGATGTTGTAAGCTTATTGCTCTCTTTGAGTTCTTTCATTACATGATATGAAAATGCTATTTATTACCTGAAACTTGTTGACATGACCTACACACAACTTTTTAGTAGTAACATCCAGAGCAACTAGTTTCAGCTCAATCTGACTATTAACGAAGCGAACATGGGAAAATTGAAAAACTCTTTTTGTGTTCCTTCTTATCGAACACACCTTGTCTTCACCATCCTCCTACACAACTCATCTTCATCCGCACCTACCTCCTTACCACAACTCACATACTATTTGTCTAAATTATATATAAATGCTTTTAGGATTATACTTTGTACTTACCTATCAAACACAAGAAAATAAGTACGAAATCAATTTGTTTTTTTAGAAAATATTTTTCATGAAAAAACATTTTCCTTCTTACCGAACACACATCAAGTACTTAGGAATTAGGATTCTTCAAAAAGTACTTTTTTTATCCACATTAACAAAGAAACCAACAGCTCACTCATTAAATGGCGGAAATGAATCTCAACGGTAATTGGTACTACCATGGAGGTAACATCATCTTCAAAACTTTCCATACAAATTGGAATCATCGCATAATCCTAAATGATGCAAACCGTTACTACTGTAACATCGTCCTTTCACTACAATTTTATCCTATCACCACAAGTATCATCCGCAATAAAATATGATAAAATTAATCCATGAAAATATGATATGTTCAAACTCATTCAAATTTGGGTGGGATAGTCATGCATTTATCTATTAATTCAACATATTTGATTCTCGTAAAATTGCACATTTTATCCTTCAAATAGATTGATCTTTAATTTTTGTCCTTTAAATGAGCTGAACTTTTTTCTCTCTCTCTTTAACCATCAAACTCATGCCCAATAGGACATAACTTCTTTAGAAACTGAAGTCATACCTGAATATAACGTAACTTGTGAATATTGTGGTTACTTAAATATAAACTTATGTCCCGCAAAACAAACTTGTTGGTCACTAGGGACAAAAGCGCAAATGACCCTTTGAACCTCCCATTTAGCCCATTTGAATATTGGGCAAATTTGTTTTAAATATAGTAACATAACTTAATTCATGACAAACCTTATATGAAATATCTTCTCCTTTGTTTGTTATATAGCCACAACAAAATGATCTCTTTTTTTTTCATCCTAGTTTTATTTTGTAATTAAGCAAATGATAAGAAATACAAGCATATCAATTAAAATTTGGTAGTATTAAACGCTCACGCCTATGACTTATCATCTTAATCCAACTATGCAAGTCTAAATAATTTCACTTAATCTATTTTGATGTGCCTAAATTCAGTTTAACCGGCTCGCCCATTGGATATTCCTCACAACACTATGTAGCATAGTCCCAATTGTGTTTCCGCCGTACTTTTCCCAGCACATTGCCAGCAAGAAAAAGAGAAAGAAACAAATTTAGAAGCCAAGGGTGTGTGTGTGGACTGAGCAATTAATGGGCCGAGGTGAAGAGGAAGGAAGACAAGTAAAATTAATGCTAATATTCCGTTGAGTATATAGTGACATATCATGGCTGTTTCTCTGCTGAATAGAGAACAAAATTCATAAAAACTCCCACATGAGAGAAAGGAAAATGACTTACACTTATCATTTTAATTTGTCTTCACTACTCCCCCTTTATCCTTTTTGCCATCCCTCCTCTTCCTACCACACTCATGTTCAAGCCATTAATGGTCAACAACTACATCTTACCAAATCTTCACTACAAAAACCAGTTTGAAACTAATTCAAAATTTAAACTTAACGAGTTATAAAACTTTTTAGTATTGAATTCAACATACTTTTAAAATTATAAATTTAAAACATGATATTTGTTAGTATTATATATACCGAAACCCAATTGTTGAGGCAATAACCGGCCAAGTCAATTTCAATAAAAATGATTATAAACTAATTCGACTGGAGACTCCTTTTGCCTTTATTATTATTGTGTGTCTATTACAGCTTTCTCAAAGATTATGCTTACAAGCTCGAAACGAAATGATTGACGCTGTATACTAGATATAACAAACTTGATTCACATCATTACGCCTAATAAAAAGAATGAGGGAAGCTAAAAAAATAAATAAACACCGGATTCAATCTACTACATAACTTACAATCTCCATGAACGAGTGTTTGAGGGTATTATTGTCAACAACAGATAAAAACAATGTTGTCAACATTATGTGGTGCTGTCACTTGTAACAGTTTTTTATCCACTTGAGATAATAAACCTCACGTAACAACAAGAAAGGAAAAAAAACATCATTTGCCAGAAATCTTCTTTCATCTATATGAATTACTACTAGCTAGTGTATGTATGTTCACACAAACTCCAAAAATGATGAAACTATCACCGGAATCCGTTAATCTTACCGGCAAATCCACGCATTTCTCGGCGGAGTGTTGGTTCGACGACACATGTATCCTCGACATGGACTACTTTGTCAAGACACTTTCCGGTATTAAAGCCAAAGGTGTCCGTCCTGAACTCATTGGCTCAATTATTACTCACTACGCCTCTAAATGGCTCCCTGACCTTTCTAATGACGAAGGTATTTATACATATCTTATAGTTGACTATGTGAGTACATCTATCTGCTTTAATTAATATCTCAGATGCTCACTCAACTATGCACTCTTTTGATAGGTTCAGAAGTTTTTATGGGCCCGAAAGATATTGAGGACTCACCGGAAAGTGTAACGGCGATATGGATGAAGAAGAGGTTTTTCGTGGAAACATTAGTCGGAATTCTCCCGCCGGAGAAGGATTCGATTCCGTGCAATTTCCTTTTACGGTTGCTTCGGGTAGCGAATATGGTTCGGGTGGAGCCAAGTTACCGGGTGGATTTGGAGAAAAGGATATCATGGCAATTGGACCAGGCTACATTGAAGGAGTTATTGATACCGTCATTTGTTCATACGTGTGGGACATTATTGGATGTTGAACTTGTTCTTAGGTTGGTCAAGAGGTTTATGAATTTCGATGAAAGTGTAAGAAGTGGATCTGCTTTAATTAAGGTTGCTAAACTTGTGGATAATTACTTAGCTGAAGCTGCTGTTGATGCTAATTTGACATTGTCCGAGTTTTTTGGACTTGCTGATGCACTTCCTGCCCATGCTCGTTCTACAGATGATGGCTTGTACAGAGCCATTGATACCTACCTCAAAGTAAGTGTAAAACTACTGTCTTCTTTTTTTTGTTGTTGAATTTTAACTCTTTATAATATCGGAGTTGAGAGTTTAAGAAAGAAAAGCTTTTTGAAACATGCCAAAAGTATGTGCGACTTCAAAACATAACAATGTTACTCACTCTGTTTCACTTAAAGTGTTTCCTTCTACATTTAGTAAGTTTAAAGCATTACACATTTTTAATTTATGATCACAAAATTCAAAAGTCTTTCTTTATTTTTTAAACTCTGTATTCAGTCAAACTCAGTCACCTAACTTAGGACGAAAGGATTGTATGATATTTTTGTGACTAATGATATAAAATGAGCTTAATGAAGAAATGAAAATTCATATAACTGACTCTAATTTGTTTGATATTGTTGTGTGTGTGACATTTTGTATGACTATACAAAATAATTGATATACTCAAATGTGATTCTTTTCAAAAAAAATTTATTTAATGCTAATCCATGAAAATATGGCAGACACATCCCGGGGTGTCAAAACAAGAGAGAAAAACTCTATGTAGATTGATTGACAGCAGAAAACTGTCGCCAGAGGCATCTCTGCACGCAGCGCAAAACGAACGTTTACCAGTACGGGCAGTAATACAAGTATTGTTATCCGAACAAACAAAGGTTAACAAGCATCAAATTGATTGGAGTGGTTCTTTTATAAGCGGAATGCGAAGCCCCAATCAGCTAGGACTAATTGAGCCTCCAGCTCGGTGTATGTCAAAGCGCGAAATGAACGTGCAGCAAATGGAGATAAAGAGGCTAAAAGAAGATGTCCTGAGGCTACAGAGTCAGTGTATGACAATGCAATCGCAAATTGAGAAGTTGTTAGAGAAGAAACGAGGAAGTGGTTTATTTGGTTGGAAGAAGATAATTGTGCCTTCTTTAGTGAATAAGGTTGATAAAATTGGAGAGATTGATAGAGAAACTGATGTGGGATATGTTGCAAGACAAACTCCAGGGGATATGAAAACTAGGCTTGTTAGAGGCAGAACACCTAACAAGTGGAGGAAATCTTTGTCCTGATAAGAAAAAAATTGGTGTTGAATTTGGAATAGGTGCAGGTTATCAGTCAATGCAAAAGTACTAGAACTACTAATTAAGATTCATAAAATAAGCTTTAGTTATTTTAATATCTTTCTATCTTGTAGTACGTTTTGAAATATGTTTATCTAAATTTGTTCTTGTGTCAAAAGGGGAAAATAGCTCCACTCTTGAGAGTGCTATTATCGCACATTACGAGCAATGCATGTG
>JAJOOS010021636.1:0-16699 GCA_029582725.1 Solanum chiquidenum
TGAGCTGGTTTGGGGAGGGGTTGTAGTGGTGAACCACGGACCACCAGCACGGGCCGTGGTCTGACCTACGGTCCGTGGATGGTGACCGTAAGTTGCACCTGCAACTTCTCAAAATCTGCATTTTTGGTCTGTTTCAGATACGGGGTGTTACACTAATAGTCTATTACAATGTAAGGGACATAAGTGCGTAATGTGTGTCCTCAGAACTTGAGGACATACCAAAAAGTCTTGGAGAAAATCTAAGTCCAAGCTTAAGTCTCTTAGTAGCACAATCACTACCGAGAGCCTACCCTGAGTAGAAAAAGGAAGAAATATGGGTTAGCACTATCTAATGTACTAAGTATGGAAGCCACGCAATTAAAACCACTTAAAACATGCATAAAAGGGACCTTTATATGAAAACATGTTATTTCAAGTTAAAAGTCATAATGCATATTCAAGAAACATTTAGCCAATCCACATTACAAGATAAAGAGACATTCATGATCATAACAAGAAGCCATAACCCATACCTTACATATTTGAATTTCATTTATATCATACTATCATAAGACACCACACGTGACCCTCCTTTCAAGTTTACTTGTGCAATGTACATGTGAAGTCCCATACCCCCATATATACTAAGTAAAGCCATCAAGAAGACACAAGTGTAATCACATACATAATCAACATCATAATAGGTGAAACCAACCTTACCATCATTCATAAGTTGCCATCCATAGAGGACTTACACAAGAACTCCTCAAAGAACCCACTTGTGCAATGCATAGGTAAAGTCCCATACCCTCACCTATACTAAGTAGTATCCCTCAAGTAATCCTAGTTAGAGTTCATAAGTCATTTACATGAGTCATATTCATACCTTATAGCATCTTCTTAAAACATAGGGATATTAGCAATAACCGACATAGACCATATGAGTTTCATGGAATCCGGTGTTCTACTCCCACACCGAAAAGAGAGTGTTCTACTTGCCAAGGTAGAACTAACATAATAGTATCTAGGTGGATCCACTAGCTAATACCTATGTGGGCAAACATAGTTATGGAACAAGAAAATTGCTACTAGAAACCCGGACTTGCTAAACGTAAAAGGTTTCCATCTCATGAGACAACATATATATTGAGAACCCGGACTTGCTAAACGTAAAAGTTTCCATCTCATATTCATGTTCACTCGGTGCTAAGCACAATTCCTCTTTAAAGTAGTATTAGGCTTTTACTTACACATTAAATCAATAAGGAGTGAATTAGGGATTCAACCCATCATTCATCATATGGCTCACAAGTTCTAAGATGAGAATAACCTTTCATCGTACAACCATTAACATATAATAATGTTCATTCATAACATAGTCATATAGTGCTCATGAGATTTATCTTCTATTCGTCATACCAACACTACCATAATCATAGCTTAACATTCATGTTTGTATCATAGCATAATTGTCAACACTTGGGGTTGTAGGGAAGAGGGAACATAACTCAATCACTACAATTCATAATCAAGTAGCACCTCCACCATAAGTGGATCAACAATTCAATATATAAACATTCATCAATTTGACAACCTTCATTCATAGCCTTCAAGGATTACATCAAGATTCAACCCTAATTCATTGGTAATCATTCATCATATAGAGCAACATCATAATACAATAATGAATTCCACAATTACATACTAGATTCTCATCCTTCATTCACCATTAAAGTCATACTAGGGTTTAAAGTGAGAAAGAAGGGGAAATCATGGGTCTTGTGGGTATTTGTTCAAAAACCATCAACATGACATTAATTCATCCACAAATCATCATATACAACCATAATTAATCATTATAATTCAATGAAAACACATTTGTAAAGTGACCCATGAAATTGAGAGAAAACCTAGAATTTAGGGAACTTTGAAATCAAATTTTGAGAGGGCCTCTTGGGGAAAAGAACCCAAGAGTGAAGAGCAACCATACCTTAGTTGATTCCTTGAGAATCAATGGAGAAACTCCAAGCAGTTTGGGAAAGAACCTTGAAACCCTAGCTCCAATGCATTCTTCTTCTTCTAAAGTTTTTAGAGAGAGAGTCTAGAGAGAAGTGGGAGAGTTTTGATTTTAATTGGGTGTTTTTGTATGATGACCAAAACTCATGAATTAAGACTTAAAAATCAATATATAAATAACCTCTAAAATACCCAAAACATCCCTACTTAATTTGGACTTAAAAGGAAAAGTCCCAAAACTCCTTATTTAAATGGTCCTCGTCAGGGACCACGGCCACCATTCTTGGGTCGTGAAAGTGCACCACGGGCCGTGGTCTTGCCCGTGGTGTTGGAGGCAGTAGCTTCCCTTTCGTGCACTTGGCCAAGGCAAGACCACGGAGCCTCCCACGATCCGTGGTGAGGACCACGGTCCGTGGTGATGGCCTTGGTCATGACTTGGCCTTGTGGAGGCAAGGCCTTGGCAAGGCCTTCAAGGCTTGGTGCCAAGTAACCTTCACGAGCCTCCCCTCTCCCTCGTCAAGTGCACCACGACCCGTAGTGGTGCCCGTGGTGCCTTGGGCAGTAGCTACCCTAACAACCCCCAACTCCCTAAAAGCTAAGGGAGCTCCACACCCACCTTCACGAGTCGTGAAGTGGACCACGACTCATGGTCCCTCTCGTGAAGGGTGAGGCAGTGTCTAGGACACTTGGAGGTCCCTCTTCCTTGGCCAAGGAAACTCCACGAAGCCTCCCACTTGCTCATGGTCATGACCACGAGCCGTGGTGATGACCGTGGAGCTTGAGGCAGTAGCTCCAAGTTTGGGGTAGCCTTGGCCTTTGGCCTTGGCTTGCCTGTTTTGCTTGGCACTCCTCCCTTAGGCCTTAACTCATAGACTCACATAGGACACCTAGATGGTCTACTAACTTAGGTGAATTCATTTTATACCTCATTGACATTACGTTTAGGCTCTAGTTCAACCTACGAATTTTTCGATTGTTACACTTCAAAATTAAGGATTTAGGAGAACTGAAGTTCTTCTTGGGAATTGAATTCAGTAGATCAAAAAGGGGAATCCTAATAAATCAGAGAAAGTATGCTCCAGAACTATTAGTTGAAGCTGGTTTAACATGAGGAAAAGTAGCATTAACTCCTTTGGAGTGCAACATGAAGCTGACTATAGCTGAGCAGGATGATGACAAAGTAACTGAACTAGTGGAAGATGTACAACAGTATCAGAGGATGATTGGGAAACTGCTCTATTTGAAGATTACTAGACCTGATATTGCATACACAGTGCAACACTGAGCCAATTTATGCAGAAGCCCACAATGCAGCATTGGAATGCAGCATTAAGAGTTTTGAGATACATTAAGCTCAACCAGGCTAGGATGTTAATGTCATCAGAGAAAGACATGAGGCTGACAGGGTATGTAATGCACATTGGGCTGCATGCCCAAATACCAAAAGGTCTATAATACATCTTGAGGTTGGGGAACTCTCTCATTGCTTGGAAATCCAAGAAGCAGGCAACAGTCTCAAGGAGCTCAGCTGAGGCTGAATATATAAGTCTGGCAGGGTTGACAACTGAAGTAGTTTGGGTGAATAATCTGGTAAAAGAATTGGGAATCAAGATTGAAGGTCCAGTATCAATATATTGTGATAGCAAGGCTGCTATACAAATAGCTGCAAACCCAATATTTTATGAGAGGACTAAGCATATCGAGATAGACTGCCACTTCATAAGGGGAAAAACTCAGCAGGGGTTGATCAAGACCGTTTATATGTTCCATCACACGATCAACTAGCAGATCTATTAACCAAGGCATTGGGAAGACACAACATGAATACTTATTATCCAAACTAGGAGTCCTCAATGTCTTCGTGGGACCTAGTTTGAGGGGGAGTATTGAGCCTTCAGGAGTGACATAAACGTGGAACAGCACAAGTTAGCTGAAATGATTAATTATTGAATTAGTTAGTTAATGATATGTAAAGTTAGTTAGTGAAATGGTGAGCTGTGAAATCATTTAGCCAATTGGCAATACAGTTAGTAGATAAACAGTGTGGGTATATATACTTGTGAGCTACTTGTACAGATTAATTCAATCAATACAGATGAAAATTCCCAAATTGATTCTCTCCATTCTTCTTCTTCCTTCCTTGAATTTCACTCCTCTCTGATCCCCAGATTGAGATTTGTTCATTATATATCTTGAAATACCCAAGACTAGTACATAAGAAAAGCCAGAGAGCCTATCAGTTTTAAGAAACATGCAACTATAGAGCATCCAAAGAATAGGTCTGAAACAAGTATGATATTATCTTCTTGTAGTCACCAATCTGTGTGCCAGTGTTTGGATCAACAAGGTAAGGCACCTGCAAAATAAATTGGACTTCACTTTGAATTTTACTTGCAAAATGCTAGATGCCCAAAGAATTATGAAAAGAAAACAGTTCATGTCAAACGTGATGCACTAGCTTGTTTTAGTCTGTTCTAAAGCATAAAGAAATAAAGTAGAAAAAGTTGCAACAAAGAGATCAGATCATGTTTGCAAAGCAATCTAGCCAAACTTAAGATTCTCCGGAACTTTTGCAACATAAATCATCAATTACATATGGAATTTCTTGACAGTCCCATGACTTATTTAGGACTTATGAACAAGGAGGTTAGAGATATAACCAGCAGAGGGACAGATTATCAATCAATCAACTAAATATTACTAGCAACTAGTGGGATCAACCATATGAATCCATCCTTTGCATCCATTCCACTCTATTTGGGACATGTACCAAAGAATTCAATGTCCATAGGATTCATCAAGTTTGAGTATTTATGCAAGCTGCTAACCTACCGCAACCCTCATTTAAGCTGACAATGCCAAGCTCTATTAGCGCCTTACCAGAATTATAGAAGGGGGATAGACTGCAAGTATAAATGAACAAGAACATTGAAAAGGAATTCTAACCTCCTTTCCACCAGATATTTTGATGAGTGACTGTTCACGTGTTGATCCCTCACCTATGTTATTTAGTATGTAAGGAAGCTCCAGTTCACAAAGTGCTTCACGAACTATTCGAGCATACTGTGACAGGAAAAAATGAAAAAAAAAAACGAAGGAAACAATTTTATTAATTTCACCAGAACAGAAGTATTTCCCAACAGTGCATCGGCATGCTTGTCTTTTGCTCATATTATATGTTTTTCTGGGATTTCCCCAAGTATTTAAGGGTCACACTATGACTTGCATGTCTGCTGATCTACATTCTGTGTTTTATGGTCAACGGATTTTTTGAGGTAAACGGGATTCAGGTACATTAATAGAACCTAATTAAGTTCATTTTATGTGCAGGGGCAGAACGGCTTTAACATATCGGGTTCATTTGAATCCAGTACTTTCAACGTGGAGTACAAATTTATAAGTCAAAAATTCATTAAAATTCAATAAATAGTAGATATGAACCCATGATTTTAGAAACATAAGGAGTTCTATGCTAAGAACCTTAAAAGTTGAACCCATAGAACTTAAATCTTGGATCCCCCTCTGTCCATGTGCCAGAACAATTATGAGACGCCTTTAATAAGTTAAATAAGCATATAAAGCACAGGTTTTGCCTATATGTTTCATCGTTCTTTCAAAATCAGATAAGCAGGTTCATGACTAAAGGGCCTGTATAATCTTAAATGCCAATAAATTTAGCAGCTTGTCCGGTAAAAATACAGCAGATTGTCCAAATAACTAGTAAATTGAAAATGTTGTTGAACCTTTCACAAGTTGTACCTGGTAAGGATTGTAAGAAAATAGTTTCTGAAAATCACTAGTATGGCCACAACATTTTTTCCAACACAGGCCAGTTTATATCTGATTATCTGAACTCAAATTAAATAAAAATTTCCTAGCTTCATAGTGCACAGAGAAGTATTCAAGATACAAAACGAGCAGTCAATTTTCCTGAAAAAAGAATGATGTAGTAGTAGTCTTACAGGATTATTCTCATATGAGAAGAGTTCCAGCTTCTTAGGTGGTAGCTCTTTCCTGGATCTTTCCCAAAATGTCATTCCCCTTCCTGCTCGAAGAAGAGTTGGCATCCATCCTGTTAAGATAGTACTGTATGTTGCCAATGTATAAATTCAAAATCATAAACAAAGATGGCTAAACAATATGCATTTTTCTTCAAGCCATACTATACTAGGAAGGAAATAGTACTATCATCTTAGAGCCTATTTGAATTAGCTTTTATTTTTTGACTTATAAGACAAAAGCCATTAGTTAGAATTTCTAACTTATGGCTTTTGACTTATTTTAACCAATTTACCTTTAAAAAGCCAATCCAAATAAGCTCTTAAAAGTATGAGTGTCTACTGTCTTAATTAACTTGGTTGCATTACTTTACTGCTCACTAAAAATTTTAGAGAGCATGAAATATCTCCTGCTCATGTGAAAGTAAAACACTGTGATCTTATGCAGAAACATCCTAGCGTTTGAGTATTTAACAAATTATGTCTTGTTGATTTTGAACAAAGGAATTAGGAAATAACAGAGAAATAAAATACTGCAATGTTGTCATAGGGAATAATTTTATTCAGCTTTGTTGAACTCTACATTTATAGGAAACTTGCAGCAAAATAAACTAAAAATATGATCATTATCCTAGCCTAGATTATCTCCATAGAATCATATCTTTACCTAAGTAATTACTAGAAATTAGGAATAACTAGTTAACATTAACAAAGATTTATTCAAAAAAAAAAAAAGTATTAAAATAAGTGACCGCAGTTCAAAAGCATAATTCTAACAAACCCAGCAAGGGTAAGTATAGGCATATTTGTTAGTGTCAGGAAGCAAAAGCAGCAGAAAAAGACATTAGGAGAACATAAGCAAACTTGCATACATGTAGACGTCCCGTTAAAGATGTATCCAGACCACTAATCATACCACGTTAGTGATCTGTATGATGATCCTTTCTATGTTCTTTCTCCAAATTTCCATTTCTAAATGGATATTGAATTACAAGGCAGATACATGAAGTTCATTTTATATGAAAAATTTTACAGTCTAAACTAAAACCTTTTGCTAATGAGAAGTATAGTTGATAATCATGAGCACTTGCTGCAGTTCTAGAGAGGATATTTTATTTATCTTGCTGCAGTTCTTTCTTTATCTGCTTCTACAGCCGCAGCGCCGTTCATCTCCAACACAACACTGGACCGTGCCGCCCGTCTCCGTTTACTGCTCACTGGCGACTGCAGCCTCACCACCCACCTTCGTTCAAATTTGTTTAGGGTTTTCGGATAGCACAGGTGTGTTAAGCTGCTAAATCACACCGTGAAAGTTTTGGAGAAGGTAGTGGAGCCAGTTTGGATTCATGCCGGGGCATTACACTACTAAAGTCATTCATCTTGTGAGGAGACTGATTGAGAAATATAGGGAGAGGAGGAAGAATTTGCATATAGTGTTCATTAACCTTGAAAAGACCTACGACAAAGTCATGAGAGAAGTTCTTTGGTGACGTTTGGAGTCTAAAGGCGTACCAGTGGCCTACATTAGGGAGATAAAGGATATGTATGATTAGGGGTGGGCATGGTATGGTACAATACGGTATTTGACAGTTTCGATACCATAATTTCAGTGTTCGGTTTTTAAAACAGTATACCATTACCATACCAATTTAATTTGGGATGGTTCGGTATTTTGATGTTCGGTTTGGGATTCTACGGTATGGTAAATCGGTAACCATTGGTTGTTCAACTTCGACTAATATATACTCGTATAATAGAGTATTATGACTTCGACAATTAAAAAAATGTCTCAATTGTATCATACTAATACATTACACATGAAGAAATATTTATTCAAAATAAAGTACAAATAACTCCTTTTGTTAATCAATTAAATTCAAATACATTTCAATCAAAATAGAGTAGTCAAAGTTTCAACTTCTAAACATTTAGTTTATACTAATACTAGGTTGCATATTTGTTAGTATTTTAATAATAATAATAATAATATTAAATACATGTTTGTGTTGGTTTATCATGGAGATCTTGAATATTAATCTCTACTTCCCCCCATGGCTCTGATACCAAGAACCCGGAAGCGAATCCCCTAAAATATAGGGGAAGAAAAGGGAAAGAAGGATAGGAAGAAAAAGTACGATAATTAAGTTATAATGCAAGTACGTAAATGTAAGTACAAACGTAATAAATTAGGCGTCAGGGTCGACCATATGCTAAATAATGCAAACAATTAAATGCAAGTTATTAATTGTATTGATTAATCAAATAAAATATTGATGGGGTTTTCCACCTCCACCGGTGCTTTAGTGGTGCAAACTGCAGCCACAGAGCATGAAGCAGATGTTGAAGCGTGGCTTTGTGCCACCGCTTGAGTGCACATTTGTTTGAAAAAAAGGTATTGATTAATCAAATATCTTCTGCTGGAACTGGACATAACCGTGGGTTCTTTAAAACCCATGAGTTGGCGCCAGTTTTTGAAGTCTTCCCCTGTCCATGAGGTAGACATTGTTTGGGCTAGATGATCTTGTTCTTCTTCTTCTTCAACTAGATCTGCCCATTTTTTTGGACTAGAAATTGGAATTGGATTTGCATTTTCCAAGACGAAAGATGGTGGGATTCCTTTCATGGCGTAATCTGCCGAAGTTTGATAACTTGGCTGGTTTGATCCAGGTGTACTAGTTGAGGGTTGCTTTTTAGCAACTGAATTTGTTTGATGTTGAGGAACCAAAAGTAAAGGGGTTTTGGTTGGCTGATGTTCAACTGTTGTTTCAATTTCATCATGTGTGCTTAGTTCCAATAGTTCCATTTTCTTTTTCCTACCCATAATCACCTACCCTGCAAGAATTCTCGAGTAAGAAAGTCTGGGATACAATTTGAGCTCCCTTTGATATATTCTATATCAAAACCAAAAATAGATAAAATATCTTGCCATCTAGAATATATATGTTTAGAAGAAAGGTTTTGAACATCTTTATGCAAAACAGACTTTGCAGCTTTACAATCAATGCGTAGTAAAAACTTTTGATTCAGTAAATCAGATTGAAATTTTGAGATGCATAAAACAATATCCTAAATTTCCTTTTTAATAGTAGGATAATTTTGCAAGGCCTTATTCCAATGCTCTGATGCAAATGCAATGATATCTTCCTTTTCATTTTTTCTTTGTTTTAAGATCCCACCATAACCTATGTCAGATGCATCTGTTTCAACTAGCAGAGGGGTCAACAAGTGATAAGCATGGAAGATCCTTGGCTTTCAGTTTTATCTCCTTAACGACATTGGTGTGTATGTTGGTCCACGGGGAGGAGGTTTCTTTAGCCTATCCTGAAGAGGTTTCAATAAATTGCTAAGACCTGGAATAAAGTCTGCTATATAATTAACACACCCCAAAAATCGTTGGAGTTGGGTTTTGTCAAGAATTTGATTAGGAAATTTATCAGCAAATTGGATGGATCGATTGATAGGGATAATAGTTCCTTGTTGGATATTGTGCCCAAGGAACCTTATATTGATTTGAAAAAGACTACTTAGTTTTGGACAAAACTAAGACATTATCTTTGATGATATTGAATAAAACTTTCAGATGCTTGAAGTGTTGGTCAATGCTAGTAGAAAATACTGGAACATCATCAATGTAGACTATGATAAATTTTGAGAAAGGATTAAAAATGTCATTCATTATTTTCTGAAACTCCAAAGAAGCATTTTTCAGTCCAAATGGCATAACATTCCACTCATATTGTCCAAAAGGTACCGTAAAAGCTGTTTTATAACGGTCTCTTGGATCAATCTGAATTTGCCAAAAGCCAGATTTGAGGTCGAATTATGAGAAAATTGTGACGGCATAAAGTCGATGGAGAAGAACCTTTTTGTTTGGAATAGGGTACCTAATCCAACAAAGAGCAGAGTTTAAAGGTTTATAGTTGATGACTAGTCATGGTACTCCTCTTTCAATCTCAGAGCTTTTGTTGACATAGAAGGCAGCACAACTCCATGGGGATTTTCTTGGAGAAATTATATGTTTTTCTAGGTCATTGATTTCTTTTTGGCAGTGGATCATGAGTTCATGATTCATTAGGATAGGGCGAGCTTTTGTAGGGATAGTTTTCTTATTAAAGCTTGGCTCATAAGGAAGCCTAACCAAGTGTTTTTTACGATTCCAGAAGGCTGTGGGTAGATCCGCATAAAGCTCCTTTTGTATTTTGATTTCTAAGGTTTTGATTTGGTTTGGAGAGAAGGTTCCTGTAGTTGTTGTTGCAACCTTTGGAAAGCGACTTCTTCTTTGAGAAAGTTGATTTGGGCCTCCTTGTGTTTTAAGGTGGAAAGGCCTTCTTGATAGGAGGTTTATCAAAAGGAAGGGAAATATTAATGCTTTCAATTTCGATTCCTTGGTTAGTCACCCTGAAAAGTATAAGTTCTTCTATAAAAGGAGTGCCAAGTATTACAGGGTTTGTAATATCCTTTACTAGCACGAATGAAGTAGAATTTGAGAGAATAGAGCCTCCTATAGAAGTTCTAATCTCAACATCAGAGAGTTTGTAACTAATCCCTAATCCCCAGTTTATTACCATTGGCAGCTCTAAGGGCTTCTTTTGTTTTTTCAAAGAACTTGGTATGGATGAGTCCTTTTTGGACACAATTAAGAGCAGCGCCCGTGTCAAACAGAGCAACAATATCTAGGATAAAGGATTTGTTAACTACAAGGGTTACTCTCATATGCCATCTACGAATAAAGATTCGTGGGAGAAAGTTAATGAAATCACCTTGTTCCTCTCCATCGTCTCTTGGGTAGGTGAACACGAGATTTGTTGGAGGACAAGGCTGTCTAATTATTGCCTAGCCTTGATTTCTCTAATTTCTTCCTTAAGGAAAGCTATTTCAGATTGGAGATCTTGGATGGTTATGTCTTTTGATTTTTTTGGAGGGAAATCGGTTTAAAATATCAGTAATATTGTAGGTGTTAGTCACTTGAGGGTGAGAAAACATATGGGAAGAAGAGGTGGAAGGTTTATCTAAAGACCTTTTGACTTGCTCTAGATAGTGTTTTCTCTGGTCTGAATCATGTAAATTACTAATAAGTTCAAGGAGAAGATCATGTTCTTTTTTTTTTTCATAACCGAGAAATCCATCTGTGACCGGCCCTTTGGACCAATCATCCTTTGGACCAATCACAGCCTTCTAAACTTGGTGGATAATGGGCCCGCCCCTCTATCCTTCTCCACTTAAATACCGAGCTTCGCTTTGCATGGTGTGGGGCTTGAACCTGCGACCTAAGCCACAAATCCTCCACCTTTTGCCACTTGAGCTAGGCCTTGGGGGCAGGAGAAGATCATGTTCTTTAGTGAGAACATTTACCTCAGCTTGCCTAGTATGGTCTTGTTCAGACTCAAAGGACTCTTAAGTCGTCATTTTCAATTTGGTTGAAACCATTTTCAAATTCATCTCCTGCATAATCAGAGTTTTCACTATTTTCCAGTAAGAGGTTTTGAATTTGGTTAAGGACAGATTCATCAAGGTTAAGATTTTTAACCTTTTTGGAGAGTTTGCATATTTGCCAATATGGCCAGGCATATTAAGCCTATAGCAATTACCATTATTGGGTGTCGGAGGGGTAGTCCTTTTGGTTGATTGCTGAAGTCTTGGAGGGGGGTTTTTTACTTTTATAAATTTCTTGGAAGGCCTGGAAGCATATTCTTCTTTTCTTGGGGTTGATTTTCGGAAAGATTTCTTTCTACATGGTGGAAGACCAAACTGTTCACAGAAACTTCACAAATCTCGGTGGGTTTGAGCCCGATCTTTTGCTATTTGTCTTAAAATGTTATCTTGATGGCAAATCTTAAGAGCAACTTGTTGTATCAAGCTGGTTAGCTGGCCATAAGTAATTTATTCATAGGGAATAACATCACCAGGGTGTAGGTTTTGGAGGTCCCTAAGAGACTTAGGCAATCCATCTAGAAATTTTTCTTTCCAGTATGGGAGGTTACCATCAGGTTTTTTATAAATTTTAGTGAGGAAAGAATCTTTATATTCTCTAAAGTGAGAAAGTGTTTTACACTTAAGATTGTTAAGTATTTCGGAGGATCTCTCTCTAAAAATACCTGGACTTCCTATTAAGGTTTTGATTATGGTATAAATCAGAGTATTCGTCGAATCTGGAATGGTATGGCCATCCTTAAGAATTGGGTTTCCTAGAGTGTCAAGACGGACACTATGAAAGATATTTTGTTTATCTTCTTTGGTAAGATGTGTATCCCACCATCCTTTGAGCTGGCCGGTGAATCCTGCCACAAGGACATGGGTAGTGAGTTGGTCTGAACAATTATGGGAGGTCCTATAAGCAGTGGCAACCATTGTCATCTACTGTAATTTGGAGAGAATGTTGTATTTAGAACATGCATCTATATTCCATTCATAGATGTTGTTGGCGTTGTAGTTGTTCTGCATAACATTAGGCTTTCTTCTAAAGCAATGTCTAGATGGCTAACTCTAGAATAGTAGAGTTTTTTGCACCCTTCGGGATGGCCCAGTGGTTTGGGCTTGGGACTTCCATGTTGGAGGTTTCCTTCTGGGTTGGGCTCGTCGCACCAGGCTTGCCTGGTGCGGGTTACCTCTCCTATGTGGTTTGCGAGCTATTGCATAGGAGCGAAGGTTTTACCCTATGCACCCAAAGGGTAGCGGCTACGGGTTTCCCTTGTCATAAAAAAAAAGAATAGTAGAGTTTTTGCGGTTTTCGCCAGTTAGAGTAATCAGATCTGACGGGAGCCACCTCAAAAGGGATGTGTTCCTCTGGCAGGTTGTTCGATTGTTGGTCTGGGAAATCTTCTTGAAGGACTGTGACAGATCCAGAGGGATGTGTTCCTCCGGCGGAATGGTATGACCATCCTTAAGAATTGGGTTTCCTAAAGGGTCAAGACGGACACTGTGAAAGATATTTTGTTTATCTTCTTTGGTAAGATGTGTATCCCACCATCCTTTGAGCTGGCCGGTGAATCCTGCCACAAGGACATGGGTAGTGAGTTGGTCTGAGCAATTATGGGAGGTCCTATAAGCAGTGGCAACCATTGTCATCTGCTGTAATTTGGAGAGAATGTTGTATTCAGAACATGCATATATGTTCCATTCATAGATGTTGTTGGCGTTGTTGTTGTTCTGCATAACATTAGGCTTTTCTTCTAAAGCAATGTCTGGATGGCTAGCTCTAGAGTAGTAGAGTTTTTGCGGTTTTCGCCAATTAGAGTATTCAGATCAGATGGGAGCCACCTCAAGAGGGATGTGTTCCTCCGGCGGGTTGTCCGATTGTTGGTCTCGAAAATCTTTTTGAAGGACTGTGAAAGATCCAGAGGGTGCATTTTTGTATCTGGAGCTACAGGATTTATTGATTTCTCAATTTTGAGAATTCGACGTTGAAGGTCGGAATGTTGAGGAAAGTCTCTAGCTTTATGAATTTGGAGTTCTGTAGCAAATGTCCTGGGAATTTCATAAGGTTTGAACAAAGGAATTGAAGAGGTAGAGGTTTCTGATGATTCGGAGGAAGTAGTAGGTCTGGAGTGTTGTTTTGATATCAAAAGTTCCCCTAGAGCATGTAAATGTTTGTTTGTGTAGTTATTTTGTTCAAAAATATCTTTTATATCTCTTCGATTGATGGTTTCGTTGTCAGTTTTTCTTTTAAAAGGAGTTGCAAAGATGGAGCTATCTCCAAAGGACATTGTAAAACCTTGTCATGGGGGAAGTTCAGACGTTATATCTCCCCCATTTAAGGTTTTCCATAATTTTGAAACATTAATTGATTTTGAAAAAGGAAAATCTATTTTGTGGTAATCAGCATAAGCCTCAAACCATTCGAAGAAATTAATTTGTTTTTGAATAGAGTGTAGAAAGTTATAATAAATTCCTTGAAGGTTTTGTCTTTCTTTTATTTGAAAATATTTAAAAACCATTTTCCTTTTAGAACATTTCCTTGTGAATAAAATTCTTTTTTAAGATTTTCTTTGTCAATCTGCAAATCTTGCGTCAAAATATCCAGCTCTCCTCCTAGGGACGAGTAAGTGGGGGATAGAGGTTGGTCATCGTTAACTTCTGTTGGAGGAGGCATTTCCACCGAGTATTTGGCTTGCGGGATCCTAGAGAAAAAGTTAACGGCCTCAACTCTAGTAGGAAATGAGGAGACTGAATGCCTCGCAGTTTGTACTACTGGAGGAATAGATGATGATGTGGAGACTCTTTGGCTAAGAGATCTTTGGAAAGAGATAGAGACAGCTCCGCTTGAAAATTGTTGGATCTGAGAATACTGTAGTATTCTCAGGTTTTTCTGCTGGAGTAGCGTCTTGTAACAACCAGTTTTGGGGTAGCGAAACTTGATTCCAAGAAATAGGCTTGGGCACCGATAAATGAGATCGTTGTAGATCTGTTTTGAAAAGGACAGTTTCACCTTTATAGCTACTTCTCATAGCTCTGGTGTTGAAGGCTGAACTCATAGCCTTATATTGGATTCTATAAATGATTGCTACAAGGAGGGATCCGGTTTTGGTCTTGTAATTTGATGTCTTAACATTTAGTGTTAAAGAATCCAAAATATTTATATCTTTGAGAGAAACAGTGAAATTGGGAAAACAATCAAAGTATATTGGACCACTGCAGAGACTGGTTTCTACCATCCCTAAAAGAGAATCATTGAAGTCCAAGAACCTAGAGTCCCTTAGACAGAGGAGAAGAGAGGTATCTAGACCTTCCCTAGAGAGAGGTTTAGCAGCAATTTGGACAAGCCAAAAATGGAGATAATTATATTTTCGGCTATATTTTTCAAGAGCTTTTGGATTTAAAAGCTTGACATCCACATGGTCAGATTCCAGGGGGATAGTTTGTTCGATAGTTGAAATATGGTAATCACTGGTTAAAGGCCATCTGGAAGGTTCATAAATTATACACTGGGGATGCTTTGGAATCTTCTAGTCATCAATTGATTGCTGCAAATCAGAGAAGCTAATCTCGTCTTTGAGCTTAGAACCTGGGGAAATGGAAGAAGAAGTAGTAGTACCCGTCGGAAAAGGCTTGGAGGAAGAGGAGAAAGGAGTGAAGAAAGACATAGTGAGATCTGCAGAAAAAGTTAGGCAATAAACAATAAACAACAATAATTACTTAATGCTCCATGTCCTTGGATCAAGAGACCATTGGGTTCCGTAAAGAAAAACATTCAAGTCTTTAACTTAATAATATACAAGAGAGTCAGATCTGATAGTTAAGTTAATGAGGTCTTGTATCAATTTTATATGCCAAGGCTAAATCTATCCTATATCAAGAAGTTCTTTAAATTAGATGATCCAAAGGTTATCAAAAACCATCTGCAAGTCTACCTAGTCTTTCGGTAATCCATCCATTATGCTTAGGTACCTACAGTGTAGATCTCAAAAGATCACAGTATCATCCGTATTAAGAGCTTCTTATTATAAAATAGACCTTACAAGTTTGTATAAGTTGGTTCAAGATCTCCATGTTAAATCACAAATGTGATATGTTTTCCTTTTCAATCAGTAAATGTAACAACTCACATTTCAAGTATTGTACTGATTTACGTTGGATTTATTTAGCAATCCCAAGTCGTGAAAGAATCTTTGTATGCCCCGGAAGATAGATTGTTACGAGCTATACTTGGTATTCAGGTATCTACTTCAAAAGAAACTTGTCTAAAATTACCTATAGGTGGCAGGGGTCGGGTTATTGATGTGAGGTGGATCCAGAAAATATATATATATATATATTAATTAATTAATTATTTATGTAACTATCTACTTCGGTATGGTATTCGGTATTACAGTATGTTCTTTCTAAATACCAAGTACCCAGAAAAATTATAATGTATACCATAATACCAAAACCACGGCATTAAAAATTTTGATATGGTATGGTAATTCGGTATATACCATACCATGCCCACCCCTATGTATGATGGAGCCAAGGCCCGAGTAAGAACACCGGGAGAAGACTCGGAGCACTTCCCTGTCGAGATGGGGTTGTGATGAGTCCACAAATTGGACTCATTTACGGCTTTATTTTAATAGAAATTGTGTCCTCAAATGCTTATTTCATCTCAATATCTGATGAAAATGCTTAAGTTTCAGGTATTTGAAGTTTTAGTGGAAGCAAGGACACTTAGGCGCAACAAGGAACAAAAAGGCTGAAAAGAACGATGAAGCTGAAGCCTGAGCATCGCCAAGCATACTTGGCGAATCGCCAAAGGGATGCACTCCGCCCTTTGTTCTAGTACGTGAAGCGTTGAAGGAAGTGGATCAAAAGGCGATTAAAGGAGTAGTCGGCATGTCGCCGAATAGTTCCGCAAAGCAGTACTATGTTGCCCAATGACACAGAACACAACGATGCCGAAGGACGGTGCAAGACAGCGATGAACTACACCAAAGGGCGAATCGCCGAGTTGATCGGTGATTCCGACTAATGTCACTGAGTGATCCGCCACAGCACATATTTTTGAAAACTATAAATACTCGTTGAGAGTTATAGCTTAGTATCATATTTTAGAAAGAGACTTTAGTGTAAATTTTAGACAATATAATTTTTAGTACTTTTTACTCTCAAGTTTGGAGAGGGTTTTGGAAAACATGAAGAAAGGAGTTCATCTTCCCCAAGTTGGAAGTGGGTCTTCTCTATTCATCTTCCTTTGCTTAAATCAAGGTTTAATTTCTTATACCCATTTGATT
>JAJOOS010021637.1:0-23034 GCA_029582725.1 Solanum chiquidenum
TAACTGGCTGCTGACTCTCATCTACGGTCAGACCTACGGACCGTAGATCGATTGACGGTCCATGCTGGTCAACCGTCAATCGGGACTGAAGTTGGGCTTTAGGGGCATCGATCCACGGACACGAACTACGGTCCGTGACTTGACCTACGGACCGTAAGTCCGGCCGTGAGTCAACACTTAGCCAAATTTTCTGACTGTGGAGAAGTTTTCTGTCATGAACCACGGACCTGCGGGACGGACCGTGAGTCCATCAACGGTCCGTGGATGGTGTCCGTGAGTGCGACCTGTAACACCAGAAATCTGAAATCTCTATTTTCGAATACGGGGTGTTACAGGTTTCATCATCCTAGTGCCTCCCTGTGGGGTGCTCCTGTCTTGCTTGTTAAGAAAAAGGAGGGTAGTATGAGGACTAGTGATTTTATCTTAAGCCATAAAGGAGTTTATTGATACCGGAATGACAAACTTATGGATAAAGAAAGTTCCATTGAGTATATTGGTTGAAGGAAATTAAAGTATTTAGTAAGAAAATGCGTATAAAATTGGGTTAGTCCTTTGAATTTGATGAGTTTACCTGAGATTGAGGCGTCGTGTTGATCAAAAGGTTGACTACGTAGTGATAGTCAAGGCTTATGGAGCGTAATGGTAATAAGAGTTCGTGATGGATTGTGACGGGATGCAAATATATAATAAAATTGTTGGTTAAGCAAATTTTTGTATAGTAATTATGACTTGCGAGTATGCAAGGTCGTGGTTTTCTAATAATTGGTGAGAAACGTGGTTGTATAGAAAGTTTTAAGAGATGGTGGGACACCACTCGAATAGAATGTTAAACAGCTAGAGTTATAATGAAGGAAAATATAGTGGAATGGAGTACAACCTTTAGAGAGAGGCTAGAGGAAGAATAGTTTATTTGATTCCAAAGGCTAAACACATATCTTTAGAGGGGTAGATAATTAAGTTCACAGACACGTGATCTCATTCATTTTGTTGTGGCTATGGTAATAGTGTTACAAGTTCGTCAGATCGGTTAAAAACTATTGTAAAGAACTTGAGAAAGGAGTGTACAAACATTAATTCGAGTGTGATGATAAGTGCTTTGTTTTTGTTTTGAGTTTATTATGTGTACGATTGAAATTTTAGTAAAAAGATATTGTAAGATTGATGGAGATGCGATCAATGACAAGCGAATATCCGGGATTTCATCAAAATCTTCATGGTATAAGCCAATGTTGATGGATAAGGGGATTGTGTTATATGGTTGACTACACAATTCAGATTTTTCATTGTAAGTCTACATTCCTGTTGATATATTTTGTCAAGGTATGAATTTGTAAGGTGATAGATGATCAATTGTATCAGGTATTGAACCTTTGGAAAGATTTACACTTGGTTTGAGTCGTAAAGTTTATTACTTTTGATTGTTAAAGTATCTAACAAAGGTTTTCATTTAAAAGTGTTGGTTTAGAGTAAGTTAAATGGTCAAAGCGTTCATGATGGTTGTTTGTATTGAGAGTGTGATTCTCAATGGAATGACGTGAAGAGTATGGGGAGTCAATTGAATGGAAATGACTGGTATCGACTCTTCAGAGGAAAACCTTTAGTATTATTCAATATTTATTCCGTAAAATTGTTATGTGACCATATATTTTATCTTTGTACATGGTTGTGAGTATGATTTACTAGCTAAGCTCACGTGTGTTTTCACATTGTGGGTGGATCCGTAGTGGTGGATAAGGTGTACCGATCCTACGATGTTCTCGTGGTTGAGTGGGATGATTTGGGAAGACGTGGTTATTTTAGATGACTTATGTGATGTTGTCTTGGGGTAGTTAAACTATTTCAGTGGTTTTACGTGTATTACCTTGCTTATAAGAGTTATAGAAGAGCTACCATGCGTATTATGGTTGTTTGACAATCTTAATATTTATCTAGTCATCGAGGACATGTATCGATTATGTGTTGTTGAATGTGGGGATCATTGGGTCTAATTCTACTGTTCTTAAGAGGTAATCTACAATATCTAAATCTAGCATTTTGATAGTGTTGTTGGAGGGTTTGTATGCTTGGACATATCCCTCGATGAGTATCTGATTTCTAAAGACTAAATTTTTTATAACTTAAACTCATGGGAAATTGGGTTGTGAGATGAAGATGTTGATAAGAACTGTGATTGTTTGGGTCTTATGATTGTATATTGGTTCAGGTTCACCTCTAATTGTGGCGAGTTTTGATTTTGGGTTTTATCATGGTTATATGATAAAGGATTCGTCCTGATGTTTGTATCAAGGTCCATGATAACATGTTGCAGACATGTGTACGGTCAACTTTGGTGATTATTGGGAATAGCTTTGTTGTTAGTTAAGTGTACATACGACAATCATTATCACTCGAGTTTTGTGATGACTTCATTTAGGCGTTGTATGGGAGGATGTATAGGTATTCAATTGGTCGACTGGGGATGAGGATTATATCATAAAGTGAGACTCAGTGTTGTTAAACAAGACCTTTGATATGATGAAGAATCAGTCGAAATTCTTGATCACTATGTCCGGAAGCTAAGGACATGCGAGACAAGTATCCCCAGTAATTCAACGTTTCAAATACTACTATACCCTTACTTTAGCTAGTCTTTCCTACTTGATCACTCGGGAACGAGTGATGGGTAAATTGGTATCTATTGTAACGACCTGACTTCCGTCGTTAGGAAAAAGCCAATGGGGAAAGAATTAGGGCCAGAAAACTTTTTCGTAGTAACTTGAGATTTCCTAGCTTAGTCCAGATTTCGATGAAATCGAAGTCAGTGATGTCTAGGGAAATTTGGTAACAAATGAAATGTCTATTGATGAATGTTATTACATGAGTTGATATCTAAGACGTTAAGGAACACGTGCGACTTTACGAAATTGAATTCGAGTGAGTAGAACTTCCGAAACTAATCTTAGCGTGAACGGGTATTTTTTGTGGGTCATGGGATGATGGTGTATTGTGAAATGGGGGTTTGGAATTCTTAAATTTGATCATTGTTTCCGTGCAAGCCGCTATGGTGGGATTATACCCGCCATAGCGGGACAGACACAACTTAAGTTGGAAATAAAACCCCAAAAACATTTTACTCTGCACTTTTCGACTTTGATAGCTAAGCAACGACCCCAAGTGTGTTCTTGAAAGTTTTTCACAATTCTTGAGGCTAATGGTCAGGTTTTTACTCCCCGAATCCGTGTTTCGATCTGTAGAACTAAGTTTCTTGGGTAATTATCGATGGGGGAGGGTATCGATCTGGGAATTATGGTGGAAAAAACCCTAATCTGGGTATGGGGATCATGGGTTTGGTTTAGGGTTATTGAGTTCAATGTAATCCGAATAGTTAGACTTTTGATTGTGGATCCTTGCGTAAAAATTGTTGTTTGTAGACCAAGAACAGGCGGAAAGAATCCGGAAAGGGAAAATTCAAGTGCCTTAGGGGATTCAAGCTACGATTCGAGCTAGGTGATGGTTGTGATTTCATGTGTGTGATGTATGCTTTTTCTTGCTTCATTATAATATAAGTATGTATGCGAATGTTGCATTATTGATAACACTAATTGTAAATGCGGATAGATGAATGATGAATGCATTGAATTATGACTTGATTGTATGATTTTGAGAATATACTTGTGATTGTGATTGTGATTGTGGATTGTTGGATGGATCGGGTGTTGCGTTCCGACACACTAACTGGAATTGGTTGTCACGTTACGGCATAAATCTGAGATCGGTTTCCACATTTCGTCATAAACATGGGATCGGTTTCCACGTTCCTTCATAAACATGGGATCGGTTTCCACGTTCCTTCATAAACATGAGATCGGTTGCCATGTTTTGGTATAAACATTGGATCGGGTACCACAAACCAGTACACTAACAGTTTGGATTTGGGTTCCATGAGAGGACCATTGACTTGACATAATTGTATAATTGAGAATTGTAAAATGCTCCGTTTGTTCGTAAATTATGTTGATATTGTATATATTCGGTGTCTGCATGCTTTATTATGTTGTAATGACTTATATATGTTTCACTAACTGGGATAGTTGTGTGATCCTACCAATACACTGTGGTTGTGTACTGATACTGCACTTGTTTGTTCCTTGTTGAATATAGGGCATCTTCAGGCGGCTATTAATAGACCTCAACTAGGTGATTATTGAGCGTGACCGGATTCAAGGGTGCTCCCGGTTCTTTCAGGCTGCCATAGATCTTTCTTGTTTAAGTCAACTCTTTTCGGACTCACACTATTTGTTTAGTTTCGGGGTTGTACCCTTTGTTCTTAGACTTGTCGTTAGTAGAGTTTTAGTACAATGACTTCCATGTTCTTGGGGTTGTCTTCCGCATTAGTTTGGTTAGTTTAATTAAACCTTTGGAGTTTATGGGAACTCTATGTAATTTCTACATTTAAACTTTCTTCCGTATCTTTAAATACGTAGTTTATGGTTAGTTGGATTGTAGTAATGGTTCTCCCACCGGAGGGTTAGTGTGGTTGCCAATCACCACGGTCTGGGTTGTGACACCCTAACTCTTGAGTCAATTCCAGTAGTTAATGACTTCCCAGAAGTGTTTCCAAAAGATCTTCACGGAGTTCCACCTGGAAGGGAGATTGACATTGTAATTGATATACTCCCAGATACCCAACCTATTTTTGTTCCTCCTTACAGAATGGCTCCAGCTAAGCTTAAGGAATTGAAAGAGCAGTTGAAAGACCTTCTAGATAAGGGCTTCATCAGACCTAGTATTTCCCCATGGGGTGCATCGATGTTGTTCGTGAAAAAGAAAGATGGTTCTCTCAGGATGTGCGAACAAAGTCACAATCAAGAGTAAGTATCCCATCCCCAGGAATGATGACTTATTTGACCAACATCAGTGTGCTAGTCATTTCTCAAAGATAGACCTCAGATCCGGTTGTCATCAGCTCAGAGTCAGAGATAGTGACATCACAAAAACAACCTTCAGAACTCAGTATGGTCATTATGAATTTATAGTTATGTCATTTGGACTAACCAATGCTCCTGCAACTTTCCTGGATTTGATGAACAGAGTGTTCAAGCAGTATTTGTACTTGTTCGTTATCGTCTTTATTGATGATATCCTCATTTACTCTAGGAATGAGGAAGAACATGCGACTCATTTGAGGGTTCTCCTGCAAACTCTCAAAGATCACCAGTTATTCGCTAAGTTTAGCAAATGTGAGTTTTGGTTGTAATTTGTTGCTTTCCTGGGCCATTTTGTGTCTAGCGAAGGGATCCGAGAGGATTCTAAAAAAAAAACAGTGAAACAATGGCCCAGACCTACCTCTCCTACATATATCAGAAGTTTCTTGGGTTTGGCTGGTTATTACAGAAGGTTCATGGAAGGATTTTCATCCATAGATTTTCGATTGACTTAGATGACTCAGAAAAAGGTTAAGTTTCAGTGGTCAGATGATTATGAGAAAAGTTTCATAGAACTAAAATCTAGGTTGACTACAACTCCTGTTTTAACTCTACCAGAGGGTTCAGACGGTTATGTTATTTATTGTGATGCATCCACAGTCGGCCTATGTTGTGTGTTGATGCAACGAGGTAAGGTTATAGCTTATGCTTCTAGACAACTTAAGGTTCATGAGAAGAATTATCCAACTCATGACCTTGAGCTTGCAGCAGCGGTATTTGCCCTTAAGATATGGAGACGTTACTTGTATAGTGTTCATGTAGATGTGTTCACAGACCATAAGATCCTTCAGTATGTATTCACCCAGAAAGAGTTAAATCTTCACAGAGGAGATGGCTTGAGTTCCTCAAGGATTATGATATGAGTGTGCACTACCATCCTGGTAAGGCCAATGTAGTAGCAAATACCCTTAGCATACTATCTATGGGTAGTGTAGGACATGTTGAGGAAGAAAGAAAATAATTAGCAAAAGATGTTCACAGGCTTGCTCGTTTGGGAGTTTTCCTTATGAGCATATAAGATGGAGGTGTAATAGTTCAAAATGGGTAAGAATCTTCATTGGTAGCGGAGGTTAATGAGAAGCAAGACAGTGATCCTATATTGCTTCAACTAAAAGGTGCAATCCATCAACAAAGGGTTGAGGTTTTATCCCAAGAGGGAGATGGTGTGCTTCGATATCACGGTCGATTATGTGTATCGAAGGTGGGTGAGTTGAGACAACAGATTCTTATGGATGCCCATAACTCCAGGTATTCTATCCATCCAGGCGCCACTAAGATGTTCCATGATCTGTGGAGGTCTTTTGGTGGAATGGTATGAAAAGGGATATAGCGGATTGTTTGGCTAAGTGCCCTAATTGCCAGCAAGTGAAGGTAGAACATAAGAAACTAGGGGGTATGACTCAATAGATCAACATTCCTACTTGAAAGTGGGAAGTGATCAACATAGACTTCATTACAGTTTTACCTTGTACTGATAGACAACATGACTCCATTTGGGTGATAGTTGATAGAGTTACTAAGTCGGTGCACTTTTTGGCTACTAAGACTACACACTCAGCGGACGACTACACCAAGATTTACATTAATGAGATAGTCAGTTTGCATGGAGTTCCTTTGTCTATCATCTTAGATAGAGGTCCTCAGTTTACCTCTCATTTTTGGAAGTCATTTCAGAAAGGTCTTGGTACCCAGGTTAATCTTAGCACAACATTTCATCCACATACGGATGGTTAGGCAGACCGTGCCATTCATACCTTAGAGGACATGTTGAGAGCTTGTGTGATCAATTTCAAGGGTAGTTGGGATGATCACCTTCTTCTTATAGAGTTCGCCTACAATAATAGCTACCATTCCGCATTCAGATGGCCCTTTATGAGGCTTTGTATGGGCGTAGATGTAGATCTCGAGTTGGTTGGTTTGAAGTAGGTGAAGCAACCTTTATAGGGCGAAATTCGGTTCATGATGCTATGGAAAAGGTTTAGATCGTTAGAGATAGACTTAAGGAAGCCCAGAGTGGCCACAAATCCTATACAAATGTAAGGAGAAGGGATTTGGAGTTCAAATTAATGACTGGGTTTTTCCTGAAAGTATCACCTATGAAAGGGGTGATGAGATTATGAAAGAAGGGGAAGCTTAGTTCTAGATATGTAGGCCCTTACAAGATTTTGAAAAGAGTTGGTAAAGTGGCTTATGAGTTAGAGCTGCAAATAGAATTAGCAGTAGTGCATCTAGTTTTTCACATTTCGTTGTTGAAGAAGTTTGTGGGTGATCTAGCATCTATAGTGCCATTAGAAAGTGTGGCTGTGAAGGATAGTCTCACTTATGAAGAGGTGTCAGTTGAGATTCTTGATCGTCACGTTTGAAGGTTGAGAAACAAAAAAGTTGCTTCAGTGAAGGTTTTGTGGAGGCGTCAGTTAGTTGAGGGAGCTATTTGGGAAGCAGAAGCAGCCATAAAAGCCAAGTATCCTCATCTCTTTCCTTCTGATTCCATTCCAGCTTGAGGTATTAGTTCCTCTCCATGTTTTTCAGTCATTCAGGCGTAAATTCAGTCTTAGTATCTTGTTCCTTCAGTTTCTACTTGCATTTTAAGCGTATTTGCATGTTCTTGGAACTTAGTTCAGTAAGAAATTAGTGGTAGGGTTCGCAGCTCCCCCCATCTTCAGCTAGTTTAGTCTTCATTCGGGGACGAATGTTCCCAAGGGGGAGATAATGTAACACCCTGTATGCTAGGAAGGCTATAATACAGAAATTTCAGAAGTTACAGGTGCCACCAACGGGGACACCCACAGACCATAGAGTGACCCACAGACCATAGATGGGGTCTGTGGTGGGCCACCTTCAACCACCTCCCTAGAACCCAAGAAATTTCAGCCAAGGCACGACCCATGGCCAGGACCTACAGACCGTAGGTGGGACCATGTAACGCGGTCCAAGTCCATGGATCGTGGTGTGCAGCTTCAACTCCCAGATGCCGAACGATGGCCGACTACAACGGACCGTCGGTCCATCCATGGTTCGTCAGTACCCCCGACATTTTTTAAGTCAGAGGTCGTTTGGTCTTTTCCCTATGCGTTGGACCCCTGAACTACATCATTTAACCCCTAAACTACGTAGTTTTTGTCAGTTTTAGCCTAGTAACTAAATTAAAACCTACCCTAGTCAACTCATTATCTAAAAAATCATCAAGTCGAACAAAAAGAAGCAGAAAGAGTCGAGCAGGCCTACTCAAAGAATGCAACAAGGTTTCATTAGTTCCAGCCCCGAAATCAAAAGATTTTTCCGTGAAATTCATAACCAGGTATGTGGGAATTAACTAGTGGGTTTCTTTCACCTATTAGGTCCCTAAAATTCAGTTAGATTCTTGATTCTCTACAACATGTTAGACCTAGGGTACCTAGAATTTCAGAATGTATGTTGTGATTCAGCTGCTACACCAATCCAAATAAGATATTATGTTTTCATGGAATTGTTGCTTAGTTCTTGCTTGAAACTCAGAACCCTCTTGTGTAGATTTGCTTAGTTCATGAATTACACTTGCTAGGTCAGATTACTCTCTCAGTTAAGAATGTTTCATTATCAGTACACTAATGATGCATTTTCAGTTAGCATTTCAGAATATTGAGCTATTTAGTTTATTTCAGTTATATTGTATTTTATGCATTCTATTGGGAGTAGGCTTAAATACCGAGTTGGACTAGGGTCAGTCACCCTCATAGTCCCAGAACTAAGTGCCCCCGTAGGTTTATAAATCCCCTCCATGGGCATCAGTTTAGTGATCACACCAGTCATGCCTCTATACCTATGATGGGTCCTCTCGATGGGGCTTATACATTGGACTCCACATTTAGCTCATGTGGTTTTATGTCGGTTAATAATAGCTCCCACAGTCAGATTCTAGTGTATTGACCAGCTTATCAGTTACAGTTCAATATTTAGTTTCAGCATGTATAAACTTGTTCATTTCATTAAGTTAGTTCTTGTTCAGTATTTTTAGTATAGTATCATGCTCATCTTATATCCTTTCTCAGTTATATATTTTTTTCAGTTATGTACATTGTTCAGCATTATTCTATCTTGCATGCTCCGTACCTTTCTAGTACTGACGCATACTCTGCGCTACATCTTCTAGTGATAAAGATTCAGGTCCTCAGCTTTCAGATCGCGCATAGATGGGTTCCTGATCTCCATTTCAGCAACATCAGTGGTGAGTCCTCATTCTTCGAGGATGATTGACATGATTATCTTTTCTACTTTTAGTCTTTAGTTTCAGTTTTTCTAGATCTAGTTCGGGCATGTCCCAATATTTCTAGTAAGATAAAGACTTTATTTTAAACATAGTTAGATTCAGTTTTAGCTTTGGAGTTTGATATTTCAGTTGTCATTAAACTCACAGTTCTTTTATTCAGATATTAATGGGTATTCCCCATCCTTTCAGTTTACATGATGTTTTAATCTTCCGCACAGTACTTTCTTAATTCAGTTATCTTTAAGTATGCTTATGATATGCCAGTAGGGTTAGCCTGGGGTCACTCGTGATCCTAGGTACCGTGTCCGCGTCCTGGGGTAGCCTCGGGGCGTGACAAGGCTACTATAGTTTGTTTGACCAAGTTTCTTTTAATGAAATGATTACCTAGACTTTCCTTGCATATATGAAAGAAGTGATTTTCACAACGACGTCCTAAACTACATGACACTAACTTTTATCATCACGTCAATTAATCTCCAAGACACTTATAACTAAATTGTCCTTATTAATCCATAGGTTGGGGTTGTTGAAATATGCTCCATGAAAAGGAAAGAGGAATTTACCATCTCGAAGAGGGAGTCTATAATAAAGAAACACAAAAGCAACAACTCTAACAAGAGTAAGGTGAAATGTTTTCTTGTTGATACAAGGAACAACCTAATTGGTGTTGGCATAGGTCATCACGAGATTCATGGATTCGACAACAAATTGTGGGAGGCCTTGTTGGCAATGGCAATGATGGAGCAAGTGAAGGTGGATTTGGGACAAATAGTTATGGATATGAAGGAGGGAGAGACCTTGGTAGAATTTGAATATCCCAATATTTGTTTATCATATTTTATTAGATTTTTAAATAAAAGTATTTGTGCCCCAAGTATTTGATGAATTTCTTGACATAATTTACTTTGTGTTTTGTTCTATCAATAAAATTGGGTTTTTTTGATACATGATCTTAGTTGTTCTATATTTGCTAGATTACAATATGTAAGATTCAATCAAACATTGTTTATTTTAATTGTGTATGCCAAATCTAAATCTCAACAATTCGAAAAGGAGTGAGGAAAAATACATGAATTTTCTAACTCAAATAGATAGAAAGAAAACCTCAAATGGCAGATACTTTTATTCGATAGTCAAATTCCTTCAAATCCATATAATCAAGACATGTTGGATTGAGGCAAACATTCTTCTGACTTTTACTGGCAATCATTCTCTCAAGGAAATAACAAATTGGACAATGTTTTGTTGGTAAATAAATAGGGTTCTTAATTATTATCTAGTTTGTGATAAGTGAAAAAAATATTATTCCAAAAATATTTATATAAACATTCCAAATTAATAACCTGATAATTTGGAACAATCCGAGTTTCGAGTAAAAAGTTATGACTATTTTAGTAACTTGATACAGGGCATTGACGAATTAGCTGACGAGAAAACATTGAGAAGGGTCTTTTTTGTCCTTTTACCTTTAAGGAAACCCTAAACGAATTTCTTGACTAATGAAAGGCCCAAACAAATCATATTTTCATCTCTTAATCTTACATTCTCTTCTCTGTCAAACCCTAAGGCAAAACCCTAAGGAAAAATCAAAGTAGAAGACTTCCATTCAAGATTCTTTCAATCTTTTTCAAGATTCTTCTTCAAGGTAAGTCCTTCTCCAAGAATTCCATTCTTTCCAACTCAAATTCCTCCATACTTTTATGAATCACTAATGAAAATCCAAATTCTTGGTCGTAGATATTTCAAGAAAATAATTAAAGAATCTCAAGAAAGGTTTTCTTGATTGTTCTCATTCAAGCTAGGGTTTCAAGGCTTCTAATCAAGTTCTTCTTCAAGATTCTTCAAGAACATTGTTCTTTAAGGTATATAAGGTTATTCATACTGTTGGACTAGTTCGTCCTCACGCCCTAAATCTCAATTCAGTAAGAAATCATCACATCTAAAAGATCTAGTCATAGCTCTTGATATTTGAATTCATTTCTTTAACAATTGAGGTTTTGATTCCTATGTTTGCATATGCTTCTTATAATGATGTTCATGCTTAGTATCATATGAACACCGTTGATTTAGTAAAGTTATGTTTTCAAAGAAAATTGCATGAAAGTTCATCATTTATTGATTTTGGGCTTGAAAAATAAGTTCATGAGCATACGGTTTAAAAGTGTAAGTTTTGAACAAAATCCTTGAAAAGAGAACCAAATATTTCAATGTGCTATTTGATAGTCGAGAAAAATAAAGAGTATGATTGATGTTTATGAAAAGTACTTCAGTAAAATAACAATCCCTTTCTTTATAAAGGGTGAATTGAGCATAATTGATGTTAATTATTTTGGGAGTAGTATCGAGCACCAAATTGGGTTAGAGTATTTTATAACTCAAAAGTCTCATCAAAACTACGTAGCCAGCATAGGATAGGATAGCATTGATTCATCGTGCGACTCATCACTGCCTCTGAGAAGGCCTAGATCTATATTTACAATATCGTCCTATACCCTAGCAAGGTATAGGATGGCCCTTGCAACATGCGTAAAAAGTTGTATCAATTTTAGGCTCATGGTAATGGTTTTCGGTTAGAGATACTCCCCATAAAGTATAGTATATTATTTTCATATTGTTTTTATTACATATCTTATGGTAAAGTTTACATGGTTTTCACTTCATGTTTATGTATTGATTCAGTTGAGTTGATTTCAGTCATTCACTTCAGTTATTTGTCTATTTATCCATATTACATACTCGTACATTTTATGTATAGATGTCATTTGACTTGCATCTTATTACGATGCAAATATTTGTCGTCAGGATCATCAACATGCATTTCATTGAGATCACTTTGCACTTAACATAGCTTAGGTGAGCCTCCTTGCATTACAGGGGACTTCACATTTATTTTCTAGTGAGTTGACTTGAGATGCTGCGGGTCTTTTCCCAACATCGATCTTGAGTAATAGAGGCTTCATAGATAGTTAGAATTAATGAATATCTTAGTATGCTCTCTTCTGTGGTGAGATTATGGAAACTATTACTTATACTTTATTAAGTATTTTCAGACATTTAATTAAGTTGAGTTTAATTTTTCATTTAAAGATTTCAATATGCTTGATTAAATTTTCTGCTAAGTAGTCAGTCAGGCCAACGGTTTACTTGAGGACCAACAATGGTTCTCGAGTGTCGGCCACGTCTAGGGTGTAGGCTTGAGGCGTGAAAAATAGCTCCACCACCAACGTTGCCACAATTTGTTGAATCCATGAACCTCACAATGACCTATGCCAACACCAATTTAGGTTGTTCTTATTATAATTGTTGATTTTATGTTTCTTTGTTGTAGACTCCATCTTCTAGATGGAACATTATCCTTTTCTTTTTTGGAGCACTCTCAACAAATTTAACCGGATAATGGTAGGCACCTAATTTTTATGAACTTTGAGGTTGCAAGCTTGGGTGTCACAATCGCGAAAAGGTGATGGGGTTGTGTTTTCTTCAGGTCTGTTGTGCGATTGAGTAGAGGAGAATGATGGGCAGAGCATTGTGATCATGAGGGGTGAGGTCTGCGATTGGAAAGGGAATGGAGTAGGGGGTTTTTGGGGTCTCCGATGATATAAAAAATCAACAATCTCTCTACCTTCGTAAGGTAGGGATAAGACTGTCTACACACCATACACACCATTCTAACCAGACTCCACTTGTTGAATTTATTACACTGAATTTGTTATCGTCGTTATTGTTACAAGAAAAGTCCCGAGGTAAGAATCTATCTAACTGATAATTCTATTTATAATTGACTAGGTAATGTGCCTATTCTTTGCACGGTCATAAATAATTGAATTAAACTAAGGAATAATCCTTTACTAATATCTGATTGTTAAAAATATTAAAGATATAGGCTCTTCGAAAAACTAATATTAAGAGTATTCTAATATGAACTAGAATACTCTACCTTTTCAAAGTAACTTTATCTCGTTCCATACCTTTCTTGTAGATGTATCATTCAAACCGTAGAAGTGTGACATTATATAAAGACATAAAATTATACAATTTATCCAAACATTATATTCATTAAAATTAAACAGTACCATACAATACAATGCAATACAATACTTTATGAAACAATAAATAACAATCATCCAAATAGACATTGTAATATAGCAAAAATAGAACAATTAAGATCTTGTTTCAAGAAAAACCAAATCTTACTGATAGAACAAAACTCAAAGTAATTTGTTACAAGAAATTCATCAAAACACCTAGGGCACATATAGTTTTAACTAACAAAACTAAATTATTGTCTGAAAACATGAAAAACAAATGTTGGAATATTCATATTTTACCACTATCATCTCTGCGGCCTCTCCCTCCTTTGTTGCTGACACCCTTTGCACCATTACTAGCTTTGTCGTTGTCGCCAACTAGACCTCCCTCAATTTTTTGAACCTTTTGATGCCAACACCAATTTATGTTGTTTAGAAAATATTCTCACTTGTATTTTTTCTTTGGTGTGAATAATATTCCTATTTGGTCCTTTGTTCCAGGCTCTTCCTCCAAGATTAAAAATTCTATTTTTCTTTTTGGAGAGGAATCTTCTTAAATTCCAACATCCTTTAATTTTAAAATTATTAATATTGTAAGAATACATCAAATATATATTAAAAAATTACGATAAAAAATATATAGTGCAACTAAATAATTAGTCGTCAAATAGCTTATAGCTAACAAGTATTTTTTGATAATTTGTTGTAAATCCGTTATTTAATAAGATTGCACAATGATAAACATTTTTATTCTAATGATGAGATTTCTCGATTTCTAATTCTTATATTTTCTGTAGTAGTTTTTTTGTAAAATAATATTGTTGTCTAATAGCTAGCGTAACATTAACTTACTTTCTTTTTGTGTTTGACATCCCTATTTATGTGGTTGTTCATTGCTTCACCAAGAAACTTTTTGACCTCCCTCTCGCAATAGTTGTTGTTTTTCTATTTCTTCGTTGTAGACTTTCTTTTCAAGATGGAACATTCTATCTTTATTTTCATGGAGTGCTTTTTAATAACCCCAACCTTTAGATTAGTAAGAAAAGTTTAATAAGAATAATGTTAATATCTGTGCGTCTTAACATGACAATAAAAGTTTGTGTCATATAGTTAGGACGATATTTCTCTTATGATAGTAATACTGCAATCCAACAACTTTTTGTTAAGAACTAATTATAAATATGCTTTTAGAAAGTACAAATTAAACTACATACATTAGAAAGTAATTATATTACTAACTCTCATTTTTTTGATTTATCATTGGTTAGAGATTCATTGGTCCTTAATTAGGATAAAAACTAGTTATATATAAAACTTTATACAACTAAAGAAAAATATAAAATATAAAATCCAAATAAGTTTGAATGTGATAGTATTGTTGTAATTTAGTAGTCCAGTTTGAAATAAGAAAAATAGTTTAATTTTTGCCTAACACACACAAAACAAATATGATTCTTTTTATTTTCAGGAATAAGATAAGATAAAACAAGCGATAATATAATTAAGTGGAGGATTCACGATATAGGTAGTGATCAATAAAAATCCCAATTCGGAAGCATGATATAAAGAAAAGAAAATGTCATACATACCGAGGCGGAGCTAGGTGAGGGTTCATGGGTTCAGACGAACCCATTATCTTTTTCGTAGATTCTGTATTTGTACTAGAAAATTATATATATATATATATATATATATATTGTGAACCCCTAAAAAAATAGATTGACGTTTCTAAAGGAAATTTACAACCCCCATACTCTTAATGTTGTCTCAAAGAATATATACATCATAAAAAAATTGTATCTACCATGTAAAATACTCCATTTTCACGTTGTCTCTTTTCAGTTAGCCATCCATGTAGCATCTCCTTGGATTTACGGTTAAGACGATCACTAATTGGTTCTTGTGCAGGATTTGTATCGACCGTTTCTGGTTTATAAATGGTGTAACAATTAGCTTCATCTTTAGAAGGTTCAATTGGGATGCTAACATTACTAAAGACTGATATTTTCTTGTTCTTAACAATCATGTTTTCAGATACTCTTAAAGTAAAGAAAACTCAAGAATAATAGTTGAGAAGTAATGTGGTTTGAGGCTTGAAATGTCGAGGACTATATATAGATAATTAAATTGAGTAGATGAAATTAACAAGATATGATTGGTTTTGGAAAATAAATTATGATATTTGGTCAATATACTTATTTATTATTTGTAGAAGGTGACTCTTTTAAAAAAAAATCACGATATTTAGGTATTTGGTCATACTTATTTTTTATTTGTAAAAGGTGGCACTTTTAGGGATAAAAATCACGAATTTTTGACATTTGGTCAATACTTAATTATTGTTTGTTAAAGGCGGAATGGTCGAGGAGACCCTTCTACTTATCCTTATTTGACTAAGCTTATGTGACATTTAATTTTGCGGAGATAAATAAAATGTGTGGTTACACATATTTAAAAGTGAGTGAACACAAAAGTTTGAACTCAAAAATATTTAAAAAATTATAGGAGTGGGGGTTTAAGGGGGGGGGGGGGCAATTATAGAAAAATAAAAAAGAATTAAAAAATTTCTTTGTTTTCTGGACTATATAGACATAAACAAAAGCCGTAATACATAAATATGTTATTTAACTTTACCTCAGTTTGCATCTATGCTCTCCAACTTTTGGTGTGCACATTAGACACTTAAATTTGTATGAATTTGAAAAAGTAAATACATGTGTACTACGTGACATAATACACCTAGGCTACCTCGTCGGGCATGATTTAACATGTATGACGCCAAGTAGCTTGGAAAATACTATATAGGCGGAAAAGGGTGGGAAGTGATGGTTCAAAGTGGGATAGTCAAGTGAAGAGAATTGGGGATGTTGGGTGACTGTAAAGAGGACAATGAATTTGAAATGTTACTAAAGAAACTTATTTTCCATATTTTTATTAGAAATATAATTTTTCTAGAAAAAACAAACTCCTTAAAAATGTTTTTTCTCATAAAAATAAGGAAAATAAGTTTCATAAGTGACATTTCAAATTCATTTTCCTCTCGGCACTCACCCAATATCCCAAATTCCCATCACATGACTATCCCACCTCAAGCCATCACTCCCCACCCCTTTCCACCTATATAGTATTTTGCTAGCTACTTGGCGTCATACATGTAAAATCATGGCCGATGTGGCATCCTATGTGTATTATGTGATGTAGGACACATGTATTTACCTGTTAAACTTCATAAAAATATAAGTGTCTACTTGTGGACACCAAAAGTTTGAGAGCATAGATGCAAACTGAGGTCAAATTATATGGCATATTTATGTATTACGCCTTTTGTTTATATATATAGTTCAAAAAAGAAAAAAATTATAAACCCTCACTCCTATAAAAAATAAAAATAAATTCAGTTCAAACTTTTGTGTTCACTCACTTTTAAATATGTGTAACCATACATTTTATCCGACTCAGCAAAAATAAATGTCACACAAGCTTAGTCAAATCAGGATAAGTAGAAGGGTCTCCTCGACCATTCCGCCTTCAATAAAAAAAAAAAAGTATTTACCAATGTCCAAATTCGTGATTGTTTTCCTAATAGAGCCACCTTCTACAAATAATAAATAAGTATTGTCCAAATATCCAAATATCGTTATTTTTTTCTAAAAGAGTCACCTTCTACAAATAATAAATAAGTATTGACCAAATATCCAAATATCACAAAAAAAATTCTTAAAGCAATCATATCTTAGTAATTTAATATTTATCTATATTCAAAATTACTTTCTATCTTTTCAATTTAAAAATATATATATATAATCCTCGATATTTCAAGCCTCAATCACATTACTTCTCAACTATTATTCTTGACTTTTCTTTACTTTGAGAGTATCCGAAAAAATTATTGATGAGAAGAAGAAAAGATCAGTCTTTAGTAATGTTAGCTTACGAATTGAACCTTCTAAAGGTGAAGCTAACTATTACACCAATTATAAATGTGATGACTCATACCATCGTGATTGGCACCCACACTAACCCTCCGGTGGGAGAACCACTACTACAATCCAAACCAAGCAACTAAACCAAAACTAAAGCATTTAAATTACGTAAGCAAGTTAAATAGCTAAAGACTGAAGTTACCATAAACATCCAAAAGATCTAGCAACTAAACAAATGCGGAAAATACACCTAGAACCTGTAAGTCAATGTACCAAAACATCTAACAATTAATCAAAGTCTAAACAAGAAGGGTTACAACCCCAAACTAATGAACTAATAGCTAACTAGAAAAGTCTAAGTCCGAAATGTGGACATAGACGAAAGAGAACTCATGGCAGCCCGGAAGAATTAGATCACCCTTGAATTTGAAATGATCACTGATCTTCTAAGCAAGGTCTGTCAATAGCCACCTGAAGATACCTTGTACTCAACAAAAATAAGAGCAAGTGCAGTATCAGTACACACCCATAGTGTACTGGTAGGATCACGCCGCTATCCCACTAAGTGTAACATAAGGAAGTCAAACCACAATATAATCACATACATATATAGAACATATACAATATTATCAACATTTACGAACAAGGTGCACTTTAACATTTCTCAAGATGCAGAATTATATCAAATCATTGGTCCTCTCATAGAACCTAAACCCAAATAGTTAGCATACCAGAATGTGGTACCTAATCCAATAGTTATGCCGGAACGTGGCAACCGATCCCATATTTAAGCCGGAACGTGGCAACTGATCCCAATTTATGCCGGAACGTGGCAACCGATCCTTTCAACACACCACAATCACAAACACAAGTACATTCTCATAATCATACATTCGAGTCATGATTCAATGGCATTCGACAATTATATATCCTCATTTACAACAAGTGTGATCAATAATGCAACATCCACATACATGTATGTATCAAAATGAAGCAAGACAAACATGCACCACACAATCATAGAATCACAACCATCACCTACCTCAAAACAAGCTTGAAACCCTAAGAAACTTGATCCTTCCCTTTCTGGATTCGCTTCACTTGTTCTTGGTCTACAAACAATCAATATAATACGGGAATCAATAAACAATCACTAATTACCTGAATTACTAACAATTCTAAAAACCCTAGATCAAACCCATGATCTCAATCTCTCAAATAGGGTTGTTTCCACCATAGATTCTAGATCAAAACCCTCCCCATCGATAATTACACTTTATATTACGTTCTCTAGATCGAAAAACAAATTTGGGGAGTTAAAATCATACCTTTGGCCTAAAGAATGGTGGAAAACTGTCAAGAATCGCTTGGGGTTTGTTTCTTAGCTCTAAAAAACAAAAAGTGCAGAATAAAGACGTTTTGGGATTTATTTACGACCTTAAGTAGCGTCTAGCACGCCACAGCGGTCCTCACCGCGCTACAGCGGCACCGCCAGAGCAACCAAAACCACTGCCAAAGTGGCTTGCACGAAATAGTGAGCTATTTTAATAATTCCAATACCCCCATTTCACAACACACCTTTAACCAACGATGCTCAGAAAATACCATTCACGCTAAGATCGATTCTGGGAGTTCTGCTCACCCAAATTCTATTTCGTAAAGTCGTACGGATTCCTTAACGACTTATCTAATTACTCATGTAATCAAAATCTTATTTAAATCACACAATTTCTACAATATTTCCCTTGACCTCACAGACTCTGATTTCGTCCAAATATTTACTAGTTTGGGAATTCTCAAGTTACTACGAAAAAGTTTTTCGACCCAAATATTTTCCCTGTTAGCTTTTCTATAATGACAAAACCCGGTCGTTACAATAGATACGAATTTACCCATCACTCGTCCCCGAGTGACAACTTAGGAAAAATAGGCTAAGGTAGGAATGAAGTAGTACCTGAATCGAAGAACAAGTGGGGATACTTGCATCGCATATCCCTCTCAGTTTCCCAAGTAGCTTCCTTAACTGGACAATGCTTCCATTGGACTTTCACGGACCTAATCTCCTTGGTCCTCATGTTACCCACATCACGATCAAGAATTGCAACCGGTTCCTCCTCATATTGGAGGTCTTTGTCTAACACAATTTAGTCCCACTTAATGATGTAATCCCCGTCACCATGATATCTCTTCAACAAGGACATATGAAATATCGGATGAACTCCCGATAGGTTAGGAGGTAAATCCAATCTATACGCTACCGGTCCTACACATTCAAGAACCTCAAAGGGACCAATGTATCGCGGACATAGTTTGCCCTTCTTGCCAAATCTCATCACACCTTTCATGGGTGATACCTTAAGAAGAACATTCTCAACGGTTTGAAATGCCATGCCTTATGATCCGCATACTTCTTCTGTCTACTCTGAGCTGCTAGAAGCTTAGCTTGAATACTCCTCACCTTATCTTGAGCATCCTTCACCAAATCAACCCCCAAAGGCTTCACATCTCCAGCTTCGAACCATCCTATGGGTGATCTACATACCCTCCCATATAGTGCCTCAAATTGTGCCATATAAATGTTGGCGTGATAACTATTATTATAGGAGAATTCACACAAAGGTAGGAACTTATCCCAATGCCCTACAAAATCAATCACACATGCCCTCAACATGTCTTCTAACACTTGAATAGTCTTCTCTGACTGCCCGTCTGTCTGTGGATGGAAGGCTGTACTAAAAGTCAGTTGTGTTCCCAATTCATCATGTAGCTTCCTCCAAAACCTGGATGTGAATTTGGTACCATGGTTTGAGATGATAAAATGGGCACTCCATGCAACCTCACTATCTCTTTCAAATAAACTTTAGCCAGTTGTTCAGCATTATAATCTATTCTTACCGGAATAAAATGGGCTGACTTAGTCAATCTGTCAACCACTACCCAAATAGAATCAAACTTCCTCAAAGTCTTGGGAAGACCAACCACAAAGTCCATGGCTATCCTCTCCCACTTCCTTCTGGAATTGGCATTCTTTGAAGCAAACCCGCTGGCATTTGACGTTCATATTTCACTTGTTGGCAATTTTGAAACTTAGCCACAAACTCCGCTATATCCTTCTTCATGCCCGGCCAACAATAAATTCGCTTCAAATCTCGGTACATCTTAGTCACACCCAGATGAATGGAATATCGCGAACCATGAGTTTCTATTAATAATTTCTAAATCAAGTCATCAACTCGAGGAACAAAATTCTCCCTTTAACACTGAGCACACCTTTCGCATCAAGGGTGGTCTCTTGTGCCTTACCAATCGAAGTATTACTCTTAAGTTTGTTCAAATTATCATCCTCAAATTGCTTGGCCTTGATCTCCTCAATGAATGTGGCCCTTACTTCAATACTAGCTCCCCAACTCTTTCTGAGATACCCAACTACATGAACTTAGACTCTAAGGTCTGAATTTCCTTAGCGAAAGGTCGCTTGGTTACACTTAAGCAACCTAAACTACCCATACTCACCGCTTTTCAACTCAAAGTGTCGGTCACCACATTAACCTTACCAAGATGGTATTGAATGGTGACATCATAATCATTAAGTAACTCAATCCACCTTCGTTGTCTCAAATTCATATCCTTTTGAGTGAACACATGTATCAAACTATGATGATCAATAAACACCTCACACTTAACACCATAGAGGTAATGCCGCTAGATCTTAAAAGCAAACACTACGTACCGCTGCCAACTCCAAATCATGTGTTGGATAATTCCTCTCATGCATGTTTAATTGAAGCGATGCATAAGATATAACATTCCTATCTCGCATCAACACAACACCCAAACCAGAATGTGAAGCATCACAATAAATAATAAAATTCTTACCGTCAACCGGTAATGCTAGGATTGGTGCGCTGGTCAAAAGAGTATTGAGCTTTTGAAAGTTATCCTCACATTTTTCAGTCCATTCAAATGGTATCTCCTTTTTGGTCAAATTTATCAAGTGAGTGGCAATAGTAGCAAAGTTCTTCACAAATCGATGGTAGTAGCTAGCGAGCCCCACAAAATTCCTAACATCAGTCACAAAACTTGACCGAACCCAATTCTTAACCGCCTCAATCTTTTGAGGATCTACCATTACCCCTTCTCACGAAACTACATGCCCCAAAAAGGCAACCGAAATCAACCAAAATTCACACTTAGAAAATTTAGCATACAACCTCTGTTTCCCAAGAACACCCAAAACAATACGAAGATGGTCGGTATGCTCTTCCTCATTTTTTGAATAGACCAAAATATCATCAATAAAGACTTTGACAAAAGAATCAAGAAACGACTTGAACACCCCATTCATTAAACTCATAAAAGTTGCAGACGCATTAGTCAAGCCAAAGGACATAACTAGAAACTCGTAGTGCTCATAGCGGGTTCTAAATGCTATCTTGGGCACATCCTCTGGCCTAATTTTCAACTGATGGTAGCCAGACCTTAGATCAATCTTGGAGAAAACTGATGCACCTTGCAATTGGTCAAAAAGATCATCTATTCGAGCCAAGGGATTCTTATTTTGAATGGTGACTCTATTCAATTGCCGGTAATCTATACACATTCTTAGACTACCATCCTTCTTCTTAACAAACAAAACTGGAGCACCCCATGGGAAAGCACTAGGATGAATAAATCCCTTATCAATAAGCTCTTGGATTTGAGCCTTAAGCTCTCTTAATTCTGCTGGAGCCATGCGAAATGGAGGGATATAAATGGGGCGCATACCAGGCCCCAAATCAATGCAGAAATATATCTCTATTTGGAGGCATACCAGACAAGTCATTAGGAAACACTTCTCTAAATTTTGACACCACAAGAATAGACTCAATAGATGGAGTCTCAACATCAACATCCCTAATATGAGCCAAATAAGCCAAACAACTCTTCCCTACCAGTTTCCTAGCCCGAATGGAGGATATGATCTTAGCTTGCTTAGGCTTGTATAGCCTTTCCCACTCTAATTTTCCCCTTCCCAGATTTCTAGAGTTATAAACTTAGTATTACAATTTAACTCATCATAATAGGGGGACAACCAAGGAATGCCTAAGATAATATCAAAGTCAGTCACATCCAAAATTACCAAATCAGACCAAGTCTGAAACCCATAAACAAAATAGGACAAGCACAATAGACATGGGTGACTATGTCTGACTCTCCAATTGGGGTAGAAATATGGATAGGGGCATGAAGTACATCACAAATCATATCAAACTCTTAGGTAAATCACACAAATACATAAGAATAAGTAGAACCCGGATTAAAAAACACATTAGCCAAATCAGACCAAGTCTGAAACCCATAAACAAAATAGGACAAGCACAATAGACATGGGTGACTATGTCTGACTCTCCAATTGGGGTAGAAATATGGATAGGGGCATGAAGTACATCACAAATCATATCAAACTCTTAGGTAAATCACACAAATACATAAGAATAAGTAGAACCCGGATTAAAAAACACATTAGCCAAATCAGACCAAGTCTGAAACCCATAAACAAAATAGGACAAGCACAATAGACATGGGTGACTATGTCTGACTCTCCAATTGGGGTAGAAATATGGATAGGGGCATGAAGTACATCACAAATCATATCAAACTCTTAGGTAAATCACACAAATACATAAGAATAAGTAGAACCCGGATTAAAAAACACATTAGCCAAATCAGACCAAGTCTGAAACCCATAAACAAAATAGGACAAGCACAATAGACATGGGTGACTATGTCTGACTCTCCAATTGGGGTAGAAATATGGATAGGGGCATGAAGTACATCACAAATCATATCAAACTCTTAGGTAAATCACACAAATACATAAGAATAAGTAGAAC
>JAJOOS010021638.1:0-22854 GCA_029582725.1 Solanum chiquidenum
AGGATTTAAGAAGTCAAACACAATTAAGAGGAAAAACCTTACTAAGTCAACTTACACAATGGGAAGTAGAATTAGAACAAGACTAGGTCAAAATAGTTGCAAGCAAATCTATATATATATAAAGGATTTAAGAAGTCAAACACAATTAAGAGGAAAAACCTTACTAAGTCAACTTACACAATGGGAAGTAGAATTAGAACAAGACTAGGTCAAAATAGTTGCAAGCAAATCTATATATATATAAAGGATTTAAGAAGTCAAACACAATTAAGAGGAAAAACCTTACTAAGTCAACTTACACAATGGGAAGTAGAATTAGAACAAGACTAGGTCAAAATAGTTGCAAGCAAATCTATATATATATAAAGGATTTAAGAAGTCAAACACAATTAAGAGGAAAAACCTTACTAAGTCAACTTACACAATGGGAAGTAGAATTAGAACAAGACTAGGTCAAAATAGTTGCAAGCAAATCTATATATATATAAAGGATTTAAGAAGTCAAACACAATTAAGAGGAAAAACCTTACTAAGTCAACTTACACAATGGGAAGTAGAATTAGAACAAGACTAGGTCAAAATAGTTGCAAGCAAATCTATATATATATAAAGCTGAATCTAGAATCGCTGATGTGGCAGCCTCCAATGGTCAGCATTTGCAATTATCTACTTTATCTTTTTAATAAAAAATAAAATTTGAGTTTTTTCCTAAAAAAAAAAAATCAATGCATTAAAAGATCACACTAAATAGGAGTAATTAATTACTCAGTAGCAGCCCAAAATGTCTAAAAGTTCACAATAAATATAGCAGCAGCCCAAAACGTCTAAAAGGTCACAATAAATATGAGTTATTATTTACTAAGCATCAGCCTACAACCTCTAAAACCCAGCCCATCCAAAACGTTTCAAAACCAACCCAGCATCAGTTAGATTTTTGTATATGAATCACTTCATTGCAAAATTTAAGAGGATTTATTCATCACTTAATTATAGAATTTAAAAAGTTTTTTTATCAATAACTTTTGAATACTATATAAACAAACATACAAACTATCAGCTTGGAGAATCATGTCCTAAACATGAGTCAAAGACAACTTTGTAATTTCAAATATCAATATTGCTACTATTTGATGCTCCTCTAATCCTCTTAGATTATCAACACACTTATTACCATTCAAGACACAAAACTTCAGTTATTTGGGCATGAAATAGATCATTTGTGTATTACCATTCAAGACACAAAACCTCAGCCATTTGGGAATGAAACAGATCATTTGTTGAATGTTACACATATACCATTGGTGAAGAGGTTGATCAGAGAGTTTTTTTATCGTGATGACGATCGGAAGCATGACTAGACGATCATGATGTCTAAAGTATCTTGAAGTCACAAATAATTTGACATATTTTGTAAGCATAAACTCTTGTATGAATGTAGTGTTTTTTTTTCCTTCCATCTTCTTTATCATTTCATCATTGTAGAAGAAAATGATGAATTAATTTAGAGAGAAAATTGAGTATGGAAGTTTTTTCATATAATTAGAAGGGGATAAAGTAAAATAAAAATAAATTATAGACTAGAAGTAAGTAATAATATATAGATACGACAGTAATGTGAGAAAATGGAAAATGAAAAGAAATAGAGAGGAGTAAGGAAAAGAAAAGGAAATTGTCAAGAAAAAAAAAGGAAAGAAAAAATTTCATATAGTATGATTGAAATTTAAGTTTAATTTGTAGTTAATGGTTCATTTAGTTTGTTCCATATAAAAGGAAAATTTCATATTATATGATTGAAATTGAAGTTTAATTTATAGTTAATGATTCATTTACTTTGTTCCATTTATAGTCTTGATTTATTTCATATTAAATTTCTCGAAATTAATATAGAATAAATGACAAATTGGTCAAATGGAAAAAACATATTACTTAAAGAATTCTTAGAATGGTAGGAGAAGAAAAAGGAAGGAATTGATCTTCTAATTAAAGCGAAAATTGGGTTAAAAAAATTGTTATTTGCCAATTATATTAAGTGTAGTGTAATTAAGAATATGACTGAATTCATAAAAATTTATTAATATGGACTAAATATTACACACACACATATATATATATATTGCCTAATTTTAGAATATTATATTAATTTAAATTCAATTGAATTTCAAAGATGAGTCAAATTAATTCTCGATAGACGAAAAAATCTCACATAATTTAAAATAAGATAATATCATATAACCAGTTAATTTACATAACCAATTCGAATGAATAAATATAAAATTTCTTTACGACTTCATTTTTTATAATTTGTTGATTTTTTTAAGTCCTTCTGAAATTCTTATCTTTATTAATGTTATAGAGAATTTGTACTCCTATAAAAGAAAGAGGAAATTTAAACATACAAAAATGTTTTCAACATAATATAGTTTATTGTTATTTTAAAATACGACCTCTTATTCCATTTAACTCATCACAATAATACTTTGCTCAATTATATACATATGAATAGTTAGCACTTAAAAAGATGTAAAAATATCAATATCATCTTATATATTCGATACTAACTTGAGATAAATATTACACATTATATTTTATAGCCGCGCGAAGCGCGGACAATTTCACTAATTAAATGAATAATTCTAGTTGTGCTATGAAGTCATTAAGGTATTGTAAGAACATAGACTGAACATACACTTATATAAGCCTAGTCATTTTAATCTCATTCTCTTCAAAGTATTACTCATGCAAATTTGATCTAACGAATAGTTGCATTAAATAGTTCTGAGTTAAGTTCATTCTAATAAAGATGACAGTTTTAAATATAAAAATTTAATTTTATACTTCTCATTTTACTTTTCATGATAAGAAACTTTTATCACTATACTTATGTTATGACAATTAATTTAAGGTAACAAAATTATTATTTTTATGATCGTGGTGTTCGGGACAACTTTCTTCTACGATACCTGCCACCTCCCAACAACAACATGTACCAGGTAACTCTATCCATCAAAATTTTAAAAGTCTTATTATCAAATAATACTCTGACATGTTTTAGATCACAAACTTTTTTAAAAAAAAATTATTTATATTTTAATTTTGATTCAAACTATGTTAGATTAGTGAGTTAAATGTGCTCACGAATCTTTAACTTTTTTCACGTGATTCTTGCCTTAAGCTTCTACTAGTGGTCGGATAAATAATTGTCAAAGAAAATTGATTGGTTGAATAGATTCACATTTTCTTACAAGCTACCCTAGATCTACCAACGTAATTCAATTCGAAAAATAGCATATGGTTCACATATTCAACAGTAATTTTGAGAAAAGTGAAAGATACCTAAAACAAATGTAAGGTGGGAACCTTAGTAACACGAAGTAGTTGAAGAAAATCAATCGCGTCCACTTAGCTTTTACTATTATCGTACCCAAAAAGAGAACATTAAGACCCCATTTGTACTAAATCAAGGAGGCATCTAGTGTGAGCATATTATCGAAAAAGATCATGGAAGATATGTTTTTTTTTTAATCTAGGGATGTGACATTATCGATTCATGACATAATTTGAAATTATGTAACTAAATCGAGTCTAAGTAAATCAAACGATTCTTGAAAAACAGATTGATAAAAACAAAACATGCTTACGCCTCACGTGGAATAGTGGCCCTACAAAGCGAATTTAAAGTGCGCTATTATTGGTGCTAATTAATTAATAAAATAATAGTTAAACAAGTTGTCCGAGATTAATTTTGGATATACGGTATGCGATGTGCTCGACCAGTGCATCTCGATTACACTCGCGTTAAAAATATTGTTTTTTCCGACAGTTTGTAATCTAATATAACTTAAATCCATTAATAAAAGAGTATATCACGCTTAAAATAATTTTGAAAGATCCTACGTATTGTATCACATAGCATAAATATATACATTCGTATCATAATGTTTCAAAAGTTATGTCAGGACATAACTTCAGTTTCTAAAGAACTTATGCCCGACCACTAGGCATAAGTTAAATTTCTAAAAACAAATATTATTAACCAACTCATTTGAAGGTCAAAAGGTAAGATCAATATTTCATGCTATCAGACAACGAAACTTACACTTGTTCACTAATTATGATGATTCACCAGGACCTCTTTCCTCCTTTCCTTTCTTCTTACTCGTAGGAGTCTAGACCCCGACAAATAAAAGTCAATCCATTTAAAAGACAAAACGTACAGTTTTATGTCATATTATAGCTTTTTTTTTAAAATGAGGTCCCTCAAATTTAGGGGCCTAAGCACCTATTGTATTTCTAAAGAACTTATGTCTGGCCACTAGACATAAGTTTAATTGCTAAAAACAAAAATCACTGACCAATTCATTTGAAGGACAAAAGGTGAGGTCAATATTTCATACTATCGAACAACAAAACTTACTCTTGTTCGATCACTAATTATGACGATTCACCGGGGCCTCTTTCCTCTTGCCTCTTTTGCTCACTCGAAGGGGTCTAGACCCCCACAAATAAAATTCAATTCATTTAGAAGACGGAACATACAATTTTATGTCCTATTATAGTTTTTTTTAAATGAGGTCCCTCAAATTTAGGGGTTTAAGCACCTGCAGTGTTTCTAAAGAACTTATGTCCGGACCAAGGCATAAGTTTAATTGCTAAAAATAAAAAATATTAACCAATTCATTTGAAAGGCAAAAGATGAAGTCGATATTCCATACTATTGTTGGACAACAAAATTTACACTTATTCACTAATTACGACGGTTCACCAAGATCACTTTTCTTTTTCCTTTTTTAATCACTCGAAAGGGTCTAGACCCCCACAAATAAAAGCCAATTCATTTAGAAGACAAAACATAGAATTTTATGTCCTATTATAACTTCTTTTTTTTAAATGAGGTCCCAAATTTAGGGACCTAAGCACTTGTTAGTGTTTCTAAAGAACTTGTGCCTGGCCAATAGGCACACGTTTAATTGCTAAAAATAAAAATCATAAACCAACTCATTTGAAAGATAAAATGTGAGGTCAGTACTTCGATTCATACTATCAGATAGCAAAACTTACACTTGTTCACTAGTTATAACAATGCACCCGGACCTCTTTCCTCTTATTCCCCTTTTCGCTCACTCGAAAGGATCTAGACCCCTACAAATAAAAGTCAATCCATTTAGAAGACAAAACATACAATTTTATGTCCTATTATAGCTTCTTCTTTTTTTAAATGAGGCCCCTCAAATTTAGGATCTAAGCACCTGTTGATATTTTGTTACCCTTTAGAGGGTACCCTAGGATGAGGGTAGGGAATAGTGTCAAGTCATTCCAAGCAAATAAAAGGCTAAAAGTTGGAAGCCATACTATTCCATTATTTTCTTTGATATTCATAATGCTATGTGTCGTTATACGTACAGTAAGATTCTTCTGATTGTTGTGAGTGGACAGTAAGAACTCAATAACATCATCAAAGTTAGTGGAAATTAAAGAGCCACATCCTTATAATAAGTATGAAATAACAGGCAACCCACCTTAGCTGTTTGATAGCTCCTCTTCCCTGCTGCATTTATGAATTCTCTTTATCATATTCTACATCTAATTCATGACTAAAATTTGAAGTTTATGACTTTTTAATTTTAATATAAACAATATAAAGTCCAAGAAAATATTTACTAGATTTGTCTGAATTCCATACGATTTAACATTGTATATAGCTTCCGCGTCATCCCCACACACTAAAACAAAAATAATTTTGAGCAATAATAAATATTTTTTTTAACAAAGAGTGTTAAAGTTTTTATAGACATTAATTAATTGTCATTAGATCCAATGTCACTTTAGGTTTTAGCCTTTTAGGGACGTTTACAAAAAATGTTAATTGCCGCTAAAAATACATATTTTGCTGTAATTAAACTATTGATATTTATTAATTGCCATTAAAAATCATTTTTGATATAGTGACAATACCCGAAGTCATTGTAGTTAGACTTGGTGCATGATTAGTTGTTTCATTGTGAATGTAATTTTTTTCTAGACAAGAGGGGGTTATTCAAGTGGTGACAAAGGGATATATTAGTTCATTAAATGAATTTGCCACTTGTGATCGACAAAATGGATGGACTAAGAATAAGTATTTATTTGATGGAGCCAGATCATCCAACCTACCCCTTAGTTTCTCATAATGAACAAGAATTCCAGAAATTTAGTTAAGTTACCACTTTTTGTTTGAAAACTTTTCACTTAAGAATACTACTTAATTAACACCTTATCTTATTTAGAGGAGAGGCTAGCAACTAATGTCATGAAAATGATATCCATTACATCAAAGGGGATTATAAGGCCTCGTTTGTTTGTATTTAACGAAGGTGAATGGTTCAGATCTTAGAAGATTAATTAAGTATATTTGTTTGCATTAAAATTTAAGTATTTATTTGGTTTGAATAGATCTTAGTTATTAAGATCTTGAACAAAATTTTAAAATCAGGTATTTTTGTGTGGATAATTTTGATCAATACTCTATCTACATCCCCAACCACTATTACTTCACACCTCTATCATCACAATAATTGCCATCATTGTCAACCACCATTACCATCGAAGACCATTAACCATCATCGTTGTCAACCACTATTGTCAGTTGTTGTCACACTACCACCTCCATCGTTATAACTAATCATTGCCACCATCACCTCTGTCACCGTTGTTGCCACCATTGCCATCTCCGTTACTACCACTATTGTGGCCAATCCATATTACTATCTTCATAATCAACTAGCATCGTCATCAATTATCACCAACACATCGCCAATCACCACACATATATTCTTCATTTACCACCACCAACATCCCTATCTACTAATGTTAACCAACTCCATCATTACAACCACCACCATCATTACCAACCACCCCAATCGTGCCACCCACAACAACATAAATTATCACCACCACCATTACTAGCCACCAACACCAACCACCACCAATACCAACCATCTTCGACATCACTAACAAACATATTCATTTACTTTTTAATCAAATAATAGTTTTATTTTGTTAAATTTAAATATTATTTCTAATATTTAATTATTATTTTTAACTTGAATTGTATATTTATTATTTTTATAAATAAATTATGCACATTCAGATGTTAAAAAATAAATAATCTCAATCATTTGGTGTTCAAATTTAAAGACAATATCTAAATTATTCAAATATACATCCAAATATCTCCTAAAATTAATCTCGAAATTAATTATATGTTATCCCTCCTACCAAACGAGCCCTAAAAAGTATATTAAAACCAAAAGAGTCCAACAACCTTTGATTCCACCAACACACCAAAAGCATGAATAGTAACATTCAAACAAAAGGGGTTGCACGAGGTTTGTGCAGTGCATTTCCCTTTTTCTCCAAATATATATCCCCTTATAAATATAAAACCTCACCAAATGAAACCATAACCTTTCTACGTCAATATGCAATTAATTCATAGTGCTGGTGGATTATTCCAAAGGGATCGCATTGATCCTGTGTCCCAAATTAATTAACTGGGGTCTATGGGATCATGCGATCTCTTCGGAATTCTCCATATTACTGGCTCTAATTAAATCAGCGACTGATTTAGGATCTAGTATCAATAAATTCAGAACAAGTATGATTTATATAGTTCGAATTGAACTCCTTGCTAATCGTACAAATACTCCGAGGTGAGATTAATTTCATAATTTCTTCACTTGAGCACTCATATGTGTACTATTGTTATTTTGTGTAATCAAATTAAAAGTATTCCTCCTAATTCTTTTCACTTTTTTCTAATTAAATTAAAAATTCACATACGGTTTTTCATTTTCAAAAGTTGTTCTATAATTTTGAACTGTGAGTACTTGCTGTTCATCATCGTTTTTCTTAAAATAATCTCAGCCTTGTACAATTCCATATTTTATTTTTAACATAAATTGACTTTATTCTTTTCATTATATTCTTGTCACCCTTGTTTATCTGTCGATATAAACAAATTTTTATACTACTCATCTTTTATTGTTATAGAAGATAGTCTATTTATATGCAACTTGATTTTATTAACAATCAAAGAAATATTGTCAGAATACTTAACAATAGCTCCATCCTCTTGTATTCTAAGAGATTCAAAACCCTTTTCAAATTCAAAATTTGTATTTGCCTAACTCAGACACTTTTTTGATTTTTTTTTTTTTTTAAATTTTTCCCAAGCTTCTTTTATCGTCTCACAAACAATGATTTTAGAAAAAATCAAATCCGCAACTGAAATTTGATTTACAGTTTTGACTTTGAATTTTTTAATTTTTTCATTCGAATGAGATTTAATTTGAGTAAGGGTAGGATTTGCAGGGAGAGGTTGTAAGGCTATATCTTTCATTATTCAAAGAGAGATTGTTGCTTGTCATTATTTTTGGTTAAAAATTGGTTTAGAAAAATCTGTGCGATGAAAAAAGCACGAGTTAAAAAAATAGCCTTGATGGGTTAAAAAGGTAGCCCTTACGGGTTAAAAACTGTATGGTACTAGTTCTTTGAAAGATTTCACAAATATCGTAAGATTAAAGAAGTTATTGATACCACTGTTGATGTTTTTTAAAAAAAAATAATTGAAATATCTATATTTGTTTTTTCCAACTAATAGATCTCACATTTTAAGAGAACTTATATATAACCTCAAAGTCTCATCCTCGGCCTCTCTCGATGTTTTCCTATCAACACAAATAAGCTTAAATTTAGGAACTTGAATATGCAAAGTTACTAATTTGCAAGGACTGAATTACTATTATAGTATTATTCCGTTTGTTAAAAAATAATTGTTATATTTTGCTTCTGATTGTCTAATTTTTGAAGTTAAAAAGGGTTATATTAATTTAATATATTAAAATTAAAATTTAGATATTTAATTTTACTACGTGAAAATTACTATAACTGGAATTCTTATCATATAGTGGAAAAAGTATAACTTAAAATTTTGGCCAGACTTTAAATAGTTTGACTCTCAAAATTCAAAGCGTGACAAGTATTTTGAGTGAATTTTGGGGTAAGATTGATTCATTAAAGACATGATTATAAAGAATAAACGGGCGAGTTAATTATGAGGGTGGATGTTACACACCAACGTAGAGCCATTGTTTCAAGCTCTCTAGTGAAGATCTTCTTGGTGACTTCACCATTTCATGCACTATTGGGGTATTCCACTTTGTTACAATTACCCTTTATCAACTTGATGTTTAACATCATTTTTAAGAATTTAGTTTTAGAAAATTCTCTACCTATAACTATGAGGTTATTTTTTATGTATAAATAGTTAAGAGACCCATGTGAATTATCTATGATGTCCTTGTGAAAATGGAGAAGTCCATCTTTCTCACCGACCTCGTGATTCTAAATTGTGAGGTATTTATAATTTTGGATAGACCATTCTTTGCCACGAGAAGATCTATTTGTTTAAACAGAACCTTGTTCTTTTCTCTTTTTTTGGGCATTTTTTTTAAAATTGTTGTCAATCACCCTCTCATTAATAATAGGATTATTGTCCTCCTCATTGTTACCATGGGCGGATCTGTGTAGACCAAAGGGGGTGTCACATCACCCAGTCTTCTCGAGTGAAATTTTGTATACACGTGTATATTTTGTATGTATATTTATAAGAAAATGTATAAATATTAAGCGTTACACCCTTATAATAAATAATGAGCCTTATTGTGAAAGTGGTTAAAACTCAAGGAAGGTTTGACCAAAATAATATAAGTATAAAACAAATGAACAAAAGTAATACATATTCTTAAAAAGTAACCAAAATAGTATAAACACTAACATGAGTAATGTTTTATCTATTATTTTATTCATTAAAATTAACGGATAGAAAACAGGAAAACCAACTACCGTTAGCATAAATCATTACTGTTGATAAAGTAATATGAAAAACTACATTTTTGAAAAAGAGATTGCAGTTGTACTTATAATACTTAATTCACAATATTTTTTAAATAGTGTTAATTAAATATTTTAAATTTTTTATGTAAAATAAATTATATATATTTGTGTGGTAATAAATCATTTCAATAATTGTAAAAATAAATATTTGATAAATGTTTTATTAATACTGATAAATTTTAAGTGGTGTTGATTAAATAATTTAATTTTTTTAATCCAAAATATCTCTATATTTATGAATTAAGATAAAGGTGAAAACAAACAACTAACTATACCTTGATTTTTTTTTTTAAATGACAACTATTTTGAACCAATTATTTTTCACAAAGACGACAAGTAAAGTGAATAAAATAAAATACAGTGTAATTTTTATTATTTTAAACAATCAAGTCAGTATAATTAAAATCTTAGTAATTAGGTCAAATCTAAAACTAAAAAATTTACCTTGAATTAATTTTTTATTTACACCATTTTAAACATAGAGAAACTGATAATATTTTCACAATCCTAACATATGCCAACAAGAATAAACATCGAAAAAATGACATTATTCATATCCATGCTAAAAGTAAACGAATAAAGAAAAATGATAAATTTAATTAAAAAGAAAAAATTAGAATGCAAGCAACTGACATAAGTTGAAGCAAATTCGTTACTGCTACTAACGTTTTATGTTAACGTCTGTTTTTTTTTCACTTTCTGTCCGTCAATTTTTTATGAATAAAATAATAGGTAAAACGTTATGGTGGTAGCGTTTATACTATTTTGGTTATTTCTTTAAAATGTGTATTACTTTTGTTCTTCTGTTTTATATTTGTATTACTTTGGTCAAAACTTCAGTTTATTGTCTTAAGGATGCAAGTTTGAGCACTGTTGTGGGTTGTATTTTCTTAAAACTTTTTTTTTATCATGAAACTAGCGAATTTATTGTAAAAGAATGTGTGAATAAATAGATTAGAATCCTAAACCTCTGGTAACTAAGACCTTAACTACATCAACTAGGAGTGTGAATCGATCGTCTCGGTTTGATTTTACATATTATCGGTTCAATTTATTGGTTTTCGATTTTTAAATACACTAAATCAATAAGATATTTTTTATCGGTTTTCAGTTAATTGGGTTTGGACCTTAACGGTTCGGTGATCAAGTTTCATCGTCCTTCTTATAAAGAGCCTAGCAAGAATCGATTCAGATTCAATTGTTCGAGGAAGAGTATGGGACGAGCAGTTTCTTGAAGAGCGAATTCGATCCTTTAGCCCGGAATCAGTTCTCAATGAGAGTCACAAAATACGAGGAGTCGCTCTCTATCCGTATGGGCGACCTCTCGCAGGCACGACCGATCAGAGCTATGTAGAGATAATAGAAAGGGTTGGGCCACATTTAACCAATAAGAAAATATTTATCAAACAAATATATGACTTCTCTAATAAATTATTCGTGACAAGACAATAATGTAACTTACAAATGATCATAAAATAGAAACAATAATAGCAAACATAAAAAGAACTATACATGTGTAACACAAAGAGAAATTAAGAGGAATAGGGCTCTTACTTTAGGTTTTGAGTTTTGAAGGTTTGTATAATGTGGAGTTGTGAACTCAAAGCCACAGTGAAGTATGAATTGAAGGCTAAATGACAAAGACATAAGTAGTAAGATATTGAGATTAATATTTAATATTTATGTATACGTTAAAGTAGTAAATTACTATAGTCTTAATGAGTTATCAGTTTATCCAATAACCCAATATAAAAAATCAATACTGAATCGATACCCGATAATTTTTTTTATAAAACCATTAAAAATCCGTTAACCCGATAATCCTATAGCAATAAACCAATAACACTTTTTTCGATTCGGTTTATCGATCGATAATGTTCTAAATGAGTTGAGGTGTTTGAATGAAATCTCATAAAGTTTGAGGGTCATGATGTCAAAAGGGGATAATTAAGGTGTCTTTTAGGCTATTTGTATTTAAAAATATGTGACGTAATATTATCAGTTTTGATGACGATAATTGAGGATAAAAAATCTCAAATAAAAAATCTACCACAAAATTAAAAATTTAAGGTCAATCAATGTCAAATTATCTGTAGTCAAACTAATAAATCTATAGAACAAAATCATGTCACCTCAATAAATTATAATAATTTAATATAATTAATTTCCCATTGTAAGTGGTTTAAATGTGAATTTATTGACTTAATAAATATTGTGAGACTAATTGATTTTTTCATTTATTTCACCAAATTTCAAATTTATTATCAACAAAAGGTTGTGGTTAAAACTTCTCTATATAAGGCTTTGTAATTAGACCTTTTATACCTCACCTCAGTCTTGATAACTCATTTGCATTATTTATGTAGTGATTCATTAGATAAATATATAAGCGATTCATCATGACCAAAATCATAATATTTTTAGTAGTCATAATGAGTATTCTCGTTCAGACAACAAATTCTGCACTTACTGAAGGATTCACAGTTCATATCATCAACGCTCTTTCAAATAACGACACTCCTTTTTCTGTTCAATGTAAATCTCAAGATGATGATCTTGGATTGAAAACTCCTAAAGTGGGTGATGATTACAATTTTTCATTTCACATGAATGTCTTAAAGACTACTCGTTTCTATTGTCACTATTCATGGGGCTCTAAAAAACAACTTTTTGATGTTTTCAACAGATATCAATCTTATGAATGTGGAAAAATAAATGGAAATGATTATGAATGTTTTTGGAAAGTACAGGATGATGGATTTTACTTTGGAGGTCATAATTCTCCAGAATCGTATTCCAAAAAGTATGATTGGAATTAATGTATAAGGCTTTTTCTAATATTTTGTAGGCGTTGGGTCATGAAAATAAAATAAAATCATTTTATTTGAAATTTTATCAGGAATGATGACTTGAAATTGAGTCAATTTAGATAAACATGAAAAATCTTGACTAAATTATAGTATTTAGCTTTATAAACTACACTATAATGTAATTTGTTAGGGGTTTGTCTTGATTTTCTTACCTTATTTAAAGTTTTTTTTTTTTTTGAAGGACAATCAAAGTATTATGATAAATAATTTAACTTTTCCTAAAAGAAAAATATAATTTCTTCATATTTGGTTTATTCTTTCCTTAGATGAAAAGTTTGGAATCCTATAAATTGAATACTCATCTTCCCATACAAAAAAAATATAATAGAATCAACAATGTAGTCGTTTATAGAGTTATGTTTACGAGAAGATTTCTCTCTCCATAATTTAGTTAATTTTTAATTATGTGTCGTCTAATTTATCGGCATATGATTTGAAATTGTAAACTTCCGTATGATGCCCTAATCACTTTCGAACACAACAAGTGGTATCAGAGCACATGGTTCAATGATCCAATAGAACAAAGTTGAAGATGTTACACCTCGAGTCTACACCATGTACATAGCCGTCACTCACGAACCATCGCTAGTCCCCAAGTGAACCCTTGACATGGCTGACTAATCAGCGGAAGACTTACTCATCGAAATAAGAACTCAAAATAGTCATTAACACAATTGTCTCAAACAATTAACTCTGAATATTCATAAATTCTCTACAAGCCATAAGAAGGCGACTCAAGTCTTACACATTAACAAAGGAAATAGAAAAGACTCCTCAAAATACTACTATCTATGAAGCCTCTAATAATTATGATGGAAGTCGGGACAAGACCCACAACATCCTAACAAGACTAAAAGTAAATGTGGAACCCTCTAGAATCAAAGAGGCTCACCAAAGCTAACCGGGACTGCAAGTGGTATCAACGGAGCGTTTGTTGATGACCCTGAATACCTGTATCTGCATCATGAAAATATGCAAGCCAAATAACATCAGTACATTGAATGTACGAGCATGTAAGGGGAACACAGAAACATAACATATAGTTTGAACTAATAGAAAGAAAGACATACTCACCTCATCTCAACTCTAGAATACTCAACTCAACTCAGGAATACTTAACTCAACTCAGTATGAAAGCAATGATGATACGATGCAATACATATAAAGCTTTTTAAACAATAGCTAATAACTCATTGTATGAAAATACATAAATAAACCCTTTTACTCTTATTTGAGAGTTTCTCTAATGGACAACCATTACTATGAGCAACGTGATGATACAATGTCTCACCCACGCTGCCAGAATTGTCATATACCTTGCCGGAGTATAAGACACAGCATCTCACCTACGCTGTCAGAATTGTCTTATACCTTGTCGGAGAATAGGACATCCTCAACTAAGTGGATCCACTAAGCTATGCTTAAAAGCAATAAGAAATCATCTAAAAAGTATGATCCTTCACCTATGTTGGTATACATGGTTTATGAGGATTTTGAGTTGTCGGAACTCATCCCCATATCAGTGCTCAATACTACTCCCAATAATATAACTCATGCTCAAATAATTAAAAACATAACTCTTTCTCAATTAGAGATAATTGCTTAAAAGGTTCTCTTCAAAAATATAATACTAAAATAAACTCCTTATGAACTCATTTGGAAATCAAAGTTTTCTCTCGTTCTAAATGTAAAATGTTTAAACTTGGGAATACTTAGTTCCCTTATACTCATTTTGAAAAAATGAAACTCAACTCTCCTCATTCTCTTACTCATTTACTCAAGTCTTAAAACAAGTTTTAGAAGATTGTAAAAAACTCCTCAAAATGACTCAAAAAGGTTACTCGAACTTTACTCTTAACTCGTCCTTGAATTTGAAATATGAATTCAAAAGTTATGACTAGTGTATATAGGATCTCTCAATGATTAATGAAGTCTTATATAGTTGAAAATAAGAAGAGAGCGAAGACACGATTTAATAGAACTCAGATGGAAAGAAAGACGGAAGAGAAATAGGGGCAGACGACCGTGGCACATCCTTGGCGCAGACCAGCCCCTCAACTTCTGAAGTCCACTTCTGGTGCACTACAGGTGTGGGGCGCCAGCCCCCTTGGAGCCTCAGTGGCGCACCTCCCCATCTAGTGCCTAGAAAACCCGATGAATTTTTATTCTCGATTTTTATCCTAATTCATCTAGAATCGATTGATTTCATCCAAACTCCCTTAGATTCATAAACCAATATAATTTCTTGAAAACTCACTCAAATTACATCAAAACAACACTCAATTGCAAGACCCTCACCTCAAGAACTCAACAAAACTCCATTATTAAAGAATGAAGCACAAAACCTCAAGAAAACTCAACAATAATCTCAATATACTCAATCTCATGGATGAATTCAAAATTTCAAACTCATGATTGACGTGAGGGTGAACAAACCCAACACTATGAAAACTTACATACCTCGTAAGAATCAAATTCTTGGCGATAATCCTCAAAACTTGATGAATGCTTGAAGCTTTTTCCTTTTTCTCCTCTTGAACTTTACCCTCACCTTTCAAACATTTTTTAAATGACTAAAATTGATTCCAATCAGTTTAGACCCCTAGAAAGGTGAAAAAAATGTGTAGGCCTAGTGGGGTATGGAAAAGACCAAAATACCCCTCCTTAAAATGGAGTGAAATGCCTTACTAGACAGGCTACACTCAAACGGACATATCTTCTTCATATGAACTCGGAATTTAGCAAACTCTGTAGAGTTAGAAAGAGGACTCAACGACCTTCGATTTGATATCCCATGGCTCAGACAACTCATCCAGTGATGAGAGTTATAGTTGTTTGAAGTCGACCTAAAACTCACAATTGAATAGTAACTTGTACCAATCTCAATTTAGCTCTTTCTAATTTAACTCTTTCTAAATTTAGATCTTTCTAAGGCCGAGGTGTTACAATATCTCCCCCTTGGGAACATTCGTCCTCGAATGATATCACTCTAAATAGAACCGAGGGTGGAAGTATTTAACACCCAACTCAAACACTCAACATACAATTTAACTCAATCGCATGACGCCCTAATCACTTTCGAACCCAACAAAATTGTTTCTGAATATTACAAGGTTTGATCACAAACACCCCTCAACAAAAATCCTTGATGTAGAGAATGGTTTCCACTCATTTACAATAATTAATTTAAATAAAATTTGAATGCAATTAAGAAGTAGTTCCTCTCAAACTAATAAAACAAAGTATGTTTCAACTCGATTTATCATTATATTTTTATAAGGTACACTATAAATATAGATAACAACATCAGTTATGTTCAGAAAAGGTTAGACGATTGACAATTAAGAGAGAGAACTTATTTGAAATTTGAAATTTTGAAGTAGCATGTAAGACTTTTTAACAAATTTAAAATTTTCAATATGCACCCCAAAATTTTTAATCATTCTAATCAAACCCTCTTCCAAAGTTTCCTATAAGCACAAATAAGTTTTACTTTAGTCTCTTCCATGTGCAAAATTTACTAATAAGCAGGACTGAATTACTACAATTTCGTTTGTTCCAAAATAGTTGTTATATTTATTTTTTTCTGATTGATTAATTTTGAAGTTAAATAGGATAATTCTAATTTAATATATTAAAATTAAAAATATAAATACTTAAATACTATAGTTGTAATTCTTCAGAGAAACCATGATAGTTGTTGTGCCTACATTCTACACGTTTGCTGAGCAGACCCCTCAGGCATTTTAGAAAAGGGAAGGCAACTTCTCACCCCGAGGGAGGCGGGAAGATAGTCTCTTTAGGATGGCTCTGTCCTAGCTAGACCGAGTCACAACTACTTATTATAGAAGACTCAGGCACACTTCCCTATACTTCTCTTAAGTGACATCAAAATACTCTTTCAGCCGATTCGAAAGCAGCAATAGATGAGATTGAATCAGACAAAAGGTTCACCCCTCACCCTGGGGGATTGGGGAGTTGAGACTTCCTTGCTCTTAGGCCCGCTGTAACTTGAAATCCTGGGGAAATCCATGAAGTTTGTAGCATTTGTCCTTAGTATGTCCAGGCTTCTTACAATAGTTACAGAATAGATAGAACCTTCACCATTCGTATATAAGGAGACAAAATTTGTCCTAAAGTTAGTGATGGTGCTGGAAGCTTTGATATGAAGAGATGCAGACTCCATGTTCAACTTGCTGTGAGGCTTGACCTCACTTTGCCTCTCTTCTCAGACAAGAATAGAAAAGGCATGAGCCATAGTAGGTAGTGGATTCATCATTAGGATTCTTCCCCTAGGAAGGCCTCATTCAATTCCATTAGGAACTGAATAAGCCTGATCATGTCTTGTTCAGCTTTGTGCATCTTCATCTTTCCTCCACAAGTGCATAAGCATGTGCACTAGCAATTTGTATTCAAGGTGCTAAGTTCCTCCCATAGCTTCTTAATCTAAGTGTAGTATCCAGTGACATCTAGGTTGTCTTGGCTAAGTTCATTAATCTCGCGTTAAAGTTGATACTACTTTGCACCATTAGGCTGATCATAATTGTCCTCTAGCTCCACCTAGAATTATAAATATATTGTAGGATGCTTCGAGTTTAGAATCCATGAAGTGACTATATCATCACATCTCTCCCACCGAGTGAAGAGATCAACTGAGTTTGGAGATGGTTTGTCAACCTTGCCATTGATGAAACATGCTTTGTTTTTTATAGAGTGTGCTCGAAAAACATCTCGTCTTCATGATCGATAACCAGATCCATCAAAAATCACTGGAATGATTGTTGATTTAGTATTTTCAAACGGATGAATGTAGAAGACACTATTCAAATCGACAAGTGTCTGAACTGGTACTTGATTGTTAGCGTCTTGAGCTTGATTTTGATCTATATGATGAGCTTAAGTAAAGAAAAAAATGGAAATTGAAGCTGAGAATAGAGACTGAAGTTGAAAATTGAGGACTGTTAAGTGTGGAAATGAGGTAATCAAACTTTCACGGCTCTAATATCATGTTGAATTGAGGAGAATCACAATTCTTCATTGATGAATACTCGAACAAAATTGGAAATGAGAGGGAAGAGTAGAGAGGAATATGAACTCTGTAATTTGGTGAAATAAAAAATCGACTCATTTATCAGTATTATATACATGATACAAAACAGAGAAAAATATCTAGCAACTCTATCTAATTTGATGCTCAAAACTAACTTCTAGAATGCACAGTGATAACCTCCTAACCACTTAACTAACTTGATAGCTAAGCCAACTAGCTACTTTCCAGCTTATACATAAGCTAAGTATAAACTAATCTATATTATCTTATTAGACATGTATCTATGAGGTTGCTTTTGGTGTATAAAATAGTGAAGAGACCCATGTGAATTATCAATGATGTCCTTGTGAAAATGGACATGTCCATCTTTGAGAAAATGTGAGTTTATGAACTCACCATTGTAGTAATGTATCTAGACTGAATTTATAGAGAAGGGGGAAAAGCATATCATTGATCTGGAAGCAGAGAGCTACACAATTTGGCTTATATAGCCTGAAAACTAACTTTCTACTTAACACATTAATCGAGATAGCTAACTAGTAAAGCATCAATTAACTACACTAAACTAATTAACTAACATTGGGAAATGCACTGTAGCTAACTAACTTGTACAGTGTAACATATATTTATAGTCAGAACACACCCCCTCAAGCTGAAGGGTGCAAAATATTAAGCAAACCAAGCTTGCCTAAAAGGTATGAATGCTGATCTTGACTCAACCCTTTCGTTAGTAAGTCTTCAAGCTGCTGCTGAGTATGAACATAGACAGTGTCAATGATTCCTGTTTTGATCTTGTCTCTGATGAAGTGTCAGTCAATTTTAATATGTTTTGTTCTTTCATGGAAGACTGGATTTGCTACTAGCTGTATGGCTGCTTTGCTATCACTGAACATAGTAATTGGCATGTGAATTTGCACACCTAGTTCAGTAAACAACCCTAACAGCCAAGTAACTTCAGACACAGCTGAAGTCATGCTTCTATATTCATCTTCAGCTAAGCTTCTGGAAACAGTCTGTTGTTTCTTTGATTTCCATGACACCAAGGATTCTCCAAACTTAACTACATACCCTGTAATAGACCTCTTAGTATTTGGGCAAGCAGCCCAATCTGAATCACACCAACATGACAAAATGGTAGCAGGTTTAGATTGTAGCTAGACTCCTTGACCAACAGTACCCTTTAGGTATTTAATCACTCTAATTGTTGCCTCCCAATGTGACTTCTTATGGGATTGCATAAACTGACTTAAAGTTTGCACTGCATAGCTGATATCTGGTCTGGTGATGGTGGCATACAGTAGCTTCCCAACTACTCATTGATAAGCTGTAATTTCTTGAAGTACTTCATCTCCAGTATGACCATTTGCTAGATCATATTCTACTGATGTTAATCTCACATTAGACTCAATGGGAGTAGAAGCAGGTTTGGCACCTGTCAGGCCTGCTTCAGATATAAGTTCCAATATATATTTCCTTTGATTCAAAATAACCCCTTCTGTTGATCTCAATACCTCAATGCCAAGAAAGAATCTGAGTTCACCAAGATCTTTCAACTTGAATTGCCTATGTAAATTCTCCTTTGCTTCAATAATCATTTGTGTGTTACTCCTAGTGATTAGCAGGTCATCACCATAAACTAAAATAATCACAATGTATGTACCTTTCTTCAGAGTGAATAAGGAATAATCATGGGCACTTTGAGTGAAACCAACAGTCATCAAAGCATTAGTTAACTTCAAATTTCATTGCATGGATGCTTGTTTAAGCCCATATAAGGATTTAAGCAACCTGTTTACTTTGTTCTCTCCTGACCTTTTGAAACCCTCAGGCATTTCCATGTATACTTCCTCTTCTAGATCACCTTGAAGAAAGGCATTATAGACATCCATTTGGTACATAATCCATCCTTTTGATACAGCTAAGTCAATTACACACACGATTGTTACCATCTTAGCAACTGGTGAGAATGTATCATGATAGTCCAAGCCTTCCTGCTGACTATATCCCTTAGCTACCAACCTAGCTTTGAATCTTTCCACTTCGCCATCTGCCTTATATTTTATCTTATAAATCCACTTAAAACCTACAGTATGCATCCCTTTAGGTAATGCAACCATTGTCCAGGTGTTGTTTTCTTCTAAAGCCTTGATTTCCTGTTGCATAGCATGAATCCATCTATCATCCTTGACAGCCTGATGAAAGTGTTTTGGTTCAATGCACTCAGAGAACTTGCTCAAAAAAACTTTGTAACAAGGTGTAACTTTGTCATAGCTAAGAGAATTTGCTATTGGATGTTTGGTGCTACTTTGCTTCTTCCCTGCATAATCTTTCATCCAAACATGCTCATTGATGCTCCTTGAAGTTCTTCTGACAGGTTGATTACTAATAGGGACACATGTAGTAGGAAATTCTGCAACCTCAGTGGCAATATGAGCATTAGTAACATCCTCATCATCAACAGGAGCATTAGTAACATCCTCATCATGATGAACTTCTATGTCTGTAGCCTCATCAGTATCATAATCTAGGATGGAAGTATCATCAACTTCTAATGGAGAGCCAAAGACATCATTTGAAAGATTTGTGTGCATCTCTTTTGCAGAAAATGGAAAGATAGTCTCATGGAACATTACATCTCTACTCACAAGGAACCTCCTAGACTTGATATCCAACAGTATATAACCATTCTGTAATTCTGAATATCCTAAAAATAGTGGGAACAACTCTCTCTGCAAAATGTTGGAATTTTTGAATGAAAAAACTCATAAGGACTCTTGTTTACAATGGTTGAAGAGGTCAATCTATTCATCAAATACACAACAGCCTTGATGCAATATCCCCAGTATCTAATAGGTAACTGTGCTTGGAACCTGATGGCCCTGGCTATATTAAGAATATGCCTATGCTTTTTTTTCACCACACCATTTTGTTATGGTGTATGTGGACAACTACTTTGATGAAGTATTCCCAGATCATGAAATAATTGAATACACAGAGAATTAAAAAATTCAGTACCATTATCAGATCTAACAACTTTAATTTGTGCACCAAACTGAGTCTTGATCATAGAAAGGAAAAAATTATGGCCACAATGGTTTCAGACTTTAACTGCAATAAGTAAATCCAAAAAAATCTACTATGGTTATCTACTATTGTCAGAAAGTAATGCTTCTTGTCTAGGGTAGGAGTTTTGTATGGTCCCCATAAGTCCATGTGAACCATATCAAAACTAGCAGAAGCTCTAGAATTACTACTAGGAAAGACAAGTCTTGTTTGCTTAGCCAATGGGCAAACATGACAACTAGTAAGTACATCACTTTTATTGCTGTGAACTAGACTTAAATGCTTCATGATATGTTGGGAAGGATGTCCAAGTCTTTGATGCCAAAGCTGGATATCTTGACTTGTTACTCCTGTAGCCATTACCTGTTGATGACATTGTTCTGTCTTTTCTGGCTTTACTGTTGATCCACCTTTGAACATGTATAATCCTCCTTCTTTCTTACCAATCCCTTTCACCCTGCCACTGAAGAGGTCCTGAAAAACACAGAATCAGGATAAAATAATACAAAGCAAGACAGTTCCCTTGTGATCTTAGATACTGACAGCAGATTGAACTTGAAGTCTGGCACATGTAGAACATTTCTCATAATTTCATTATCAAATACAACTGATGCACCAGTATGATTAATGTTCACTCTATCCCCTATAGGTAAATGTACCTGATTTTTCTGTGACTTACTCAGTTCATGACTCTTGATCAATGACTGTTTGTGTGTTGTGATGTGATGAGTTGCATCAGAATCTACAATCCAGTCTTGTGAATTTTTTTTGACATTAAGCAAGTTGTAATACCTGCCATGCTGACTCACCTTGGCTCTTCTTTGTTCAACATATCCAGTATTTGTTTGTACTCTTTTTCAGTAAATGTTTGTGCCTTTGCTAAGTGTGCACTATCTCCTTCTCCTTGACTGGTTGAACCTACTTGATATTGATCATAGGAGTTGCTGGAATCACTAGACACATTGTTGGCTACATGTTGTCCTCCAAATCCATTGGGATATGGGGCCCTTTGGTTATTAGTTGTTGGTGACATTCCTCCAGAACCACCAGTAGTGTTCTTATTACCATAACCTACTTTCTTCCTCAACTTCCAATCACTTGGATAACCAATCAGTTTATAACAATTGTTTTTGGTGTGACCAGTGAAGTGACAATACTTACACCTTCTTCCTTTAAAAAATCTCCTTTCCTTGAGCCTTATTGTAACACCCTAGATTCGTGAAGGAAATTTTTTTGTAGAATTTTCAGATCTGGCAGGTGCCCAATCCGCATCAGGAGTTGGACAACTTTTAAGTCAAGGGTGTTTTTGTCTTTTTCCACTCTTCTTTTAAGTCCTAAATTAAAAGGGTTTTAGTTAGTTATTTAAAATCCTAGAAACCTAACTAGACCTTACCTAAGTCATTTAATTAACTAAAACAAAAGAAAAGAAGAGAGTAGAGAGAGAGGCGGCCGAAACCCTAGCAAAACCCTAGCCGCCGCCGGAGAACGCTAGAAAGTCATCGGAAAGGTCAAGTCCAGCCCTAGTTGATAGTTTTTCGTGGAGATTTCGTCACCAGGTATGTTGGATTTCATTAATGGGTCCCTTTCGCCCGTTAGATCCCTAGAATTCAGACGATTCTTGATTTCATGCTATGAACGAAATTAGGGTTCTTGAACGTTTCTTGATTATTGGGTTCTTAGCTGTTACAATGATTCAAATCAGATTAGTATGTTAATATTCAGTTTATTGCATTAATTCCAGAACCCTAGCTATGTATTTCTTTAGTTCTTGAATTACACAAGCTAGGTCAGATATTTCAGTTATTCAGTTATACATGCCTCAGTTATTAATGCATCAATATCAGTTTAATTGTTGCATTCTCAGTTTGCATGTTCAGTTTGAGCTATCCAGCAACTTACAAAAATTCAGTCATAATGTGTTAATTACTTAATCCATTG
>JAJOOS010021639.1:0-24212 GCA_029582725.1 Solanum chiquidenum
TTTCTCTCTCTAAAGCTTGAAGAAGAAGGCTAGGGTTTCAAGATCAACTCTCAAACTTCACCATTAATTTTGAGCTTAGGGCATCAAGGTATGATAGTATTCACCTATGGAGTCCTTTATTCCATAGGATTTCTAAATTCTCCTATTTTACAAGTTAGAATCTCCAACTGAAATTAGAGTTTTATCCAATCTCATGAGTTCTTTTCAATTATGATCTAATAGATTGTTTTATGTATTTTTTTGCATGAATTGAGATAATAACATGTTTTAAAGTTTAATTCACTTGAACCCATGCATGATCAATGATTTCAAGATTTTCTCATATGATGAATCTTTTGAACTATAAAAGATGAATATATGAAGATATGCATATTTCTTTAAGAAATTGATGAAAATGATTTAAGGTTGCTTTGAGAGTAAAGCGTTAATGTTTTTGTTGTTATTGTGAAAGGATTTCTCATGTACTACTCATATGATAATTGTGAAAGGATTTTCTCACATAAAGGATTCATAAGCTTGAAAGGCTTGCTCACTTGAGATTAAGAAGCTATTCTTATGAACTCTAGTTTGCATTTAACTTGATGTCCCCTTCCATGGATTGTAAGACAAGCGGAGATTAACCATGTGTCATAGTGATAAGATAAAATAAGATTAATGAGTATTTTATGGGATTTATACTTTGTACCAAGTGGACAAGTTAGGACTACCGATGTCCCATAACTATGTGCCACCATAGGTTTTTCTAACTAGACATTAACTACCGGATCCACTTAATCTAGAAGTTTATGGTTCTTACCTTTGCAAGTAACCACAACTCTTTTCTGTGTGGGATAGACACTTGATTCTATGTTATAGCTGACATGGTATTTATGTCAGTTAAAGGTAAATCTCCCACAAATAATAAACTAAGGTTACTCTCTAAAGTATCTCAAATGTTTTTTAAAGATGTTTAGCTTGCATTGACCATGGTTATGATTTATGTTTTCTAACATGTTATTTTATAATTTAGATTGGTTATTGCATGTCATATAAATTCCTTTTAGCATGATGTCATAAATTTTATGCATCGCTATCATACTTGGTACATTCCATGTAGTAACACATACGGTTGCCTACATTGTTTTACTAATGTAGGGTCTGATGCTCCTACTTCCCAAACTCATGGCTAGTGATATCATATAGATATTGAAGATTGGTGAGTCCTCATGTATTTTCTGAGGACAAAAACTCATTTTATGTCTTTCATGTATTTTCTTTTTGGATTTTGTATATGATGTATGAGTTACGTCCCGATCACTCATTTGATTGAATAGTCATCTTTGAGACGTATGTTAGACTTCTGCTACTTTTGTCGAACTCTTTAATATAAAATGTACTCTTGAACTCTTTTGGTTTTCTATTATCTTGTATGATGTATGCTAAGTGGCATGTGTAGGGCCTTACATGGTCTTGAACGCCATGTCACGTCTAGGCAAACTTTGGGTCGTGACAATAGGGTTTCCAAAATCTCAAATTTTACAAGTTATAATTCTCAATTCAAAGTTAGGATTTTTTCAATATTCATGCGTTCTTTTCAATTATGATTCAATAGATTGTTTTATAAATTTTGATGCATTAATTGAAGTAATTACATATTTTTGAGTAGAATTCATATGAACCCATGCATAATCTATGATTTGAGTAGACTTCCACTACTTTTGTCAAACTCTTTAATATAAAATGCTACTCTTAAACTCTTTTGGTTTTCTATTATTTTGTATAATGTATGCTAAGTGGCATGTGTAGGGCCTCTCAGGGTCTTATAGGCCATGTTACGTTTAGGATGTACTTTGGGTCGTGACAATAGGGTTTTCAAAATCTCAAATTTTACATGTTAGAATTCTCAATTCAAAGATAGGGTTTTTTCAATATTCATGGGTTCTTTTCAATTATGATTCAATCGATTTTTTCTATCTTTTTATTCATGAACTGGAGTAATTACATGTTTTTGAGTTCAATCTTTATAAACCATGCATGATCCATGATTTTTTACTCTGAACACATGATGAAGGTTATGAACTATGATTTCTTTAAATTATGAATGTTTTATGAAAGTAATGATTATGACTCAAGTAAGCTTATAGGTGAAGGTATCTTATATGTTCCATGATGCTTGACCACATTACATGAATGACATATAGATTTGCCATCAATGCTTTTGAGAGATTTTCCTCAATTAGGTCTTGATTATTATGGTATATAGATGTGTCATCAATGATTATAAATCATACTTCAAACCTATTTTCATTAGTAGTGTGGCATTTTCAGTATGAAGTTAATGACTATGGGTCTTATAAAGCTAATATATAAAGATCAGGGATGGTGAAAAGTATTTTCACATACGGTCGAAGGAGCTACTCTATGATGTTTTTAGCTTTTATTGGTTGCTTAATTGTACCTTTACATGGATGATGAAAAATAAAATGATTAAAGAATATTTTGTGAGATATTTTACTTAACACCGAGTGGACTAGCAGTGATTATCGATGTCCCATAAATTATGTGCCACCATAAGATGTTGTCTCATATAAACATTAGCTAGAAGATCCACCTAAGCTATAAGTTCATGGTCCTTACCTTGGTAAGTAGGACACTCTCTTATCGGTGTGAGAGAAGTACACTAGACTTCATGTTACAACTCACATGACTTATGGCGGTTAATGATAAACTTTCTACAATAATGAACTAAGTTACATTCAATGTATTTCACAAAGTGTTTCAAATATGTTAAGCTTGCATTGCATTGCCATGATAATGATTTATGTTTTCTATCCCTTTTGTCTTATGATTTATCTTGGTGACATGTATGTAAAGTCCTTTTTAGCATGATATCATAACTCTTATGCATTGCTACCATACTTAGTACATGAAATGTACTAAAGCATACTTGTTCCTACATTGTTTCACTAATATATAGTTAGACACTCCTACCTCTAACACTTGTGGCTAGTTGATCTTTTGGTACTTAAGGATTGGTGAGCCCTCATATTTGGAGGACCAAACACTGTTATTGTTTTCTGTATTTCAGTTTTTAAACTTTTATGTGATGTATGTGTTATGTCCCTATCATTTCTTCATATGTAATAGATGTCTTATTAAGACTTATGTTAAACTTTTGGTTTGTCAAACTCTTTTATGATATACGACTGTTTCTTTGAAATCTTCATTTCTATTATCTTGTATGATGTATGCTAAGTGACTTGTGTATGACCTCTCGGGATCCTATATGCCATGTTACAACTAGGGTATAGTTTTGGTCGTGACATGATCTTATTACTCATATTTCTCTACGTAAAATAAAATGAATAAAATAATAAATCAATCTACTTAAACATAAAAAACTATTTATTTTGCAAATATACAATATTATAAATTTCAATAATGTTGTTGCAATATGAATTTTGAATTCAATAGGTAATCATTTATTTTATAATAAATTTTAGCATATTCAAGTCATTAGTAACAATAATATTCTTTATATTAGAGTCCATTAAATAAAATTATGAATTATATTCTCTTTCCTTGTGAATTTTATTTTGAATCCTTGATGTTAAAGTTTATCACGACCCAAGGTATCCCCTAGGCGTATAAGACCCCAAGAGGTCCCATACAAACCACTTAGATTTCATCCTAAAAGATAATAGAATAAATAGATTTAAAACAGTTTGAACATGTCAGAGTTTTATAAAGAAAAGTGGAAATCTACACCTCGTCTCAAAGCCATCTAGTACGTAAGAAGGAATGAGGACGTAGCTCGTACATCATATACCAAAGTTGAAAGTAAGGACGGACTAAAAACAATAAGTGTGTGATAGTGCTAAATTACACTTCATCCAATTCTAAGTGTAGACGGTCGCTAACAAGTATAAACCCAACTAAAAGTTGGGGTCGATCCCACATAGAGTGATACGGTAAAGAATTGATTATGAAGTAAAATGATGTTCTAATCATTTGTAGATGTAGACATTTTCGAAACAATAAAGTAAATGACTAGGTGTTGACAATCAATGTCAAATGGGGGGATTTGAGTGAACAATTAAAAACTACGAACAACCAGGAGTATCAAGTAGAAGGGATTTCTTGGGAGTGAGTTCAATTGAATGCCAATTTCACAAAATGGGTGATTGATTATTATTTACTAAAATTTATTGAATCTTAGTGGGTAGGCTAGGATTTAGGTGCAATAGCCATTTCTAAATCAACTATTATGAATGAAGCGAATTCTACCAAACCTCGACAAGAACATGCATACAAACAACCCAATACCTCAATCAATCCACTTTTTCAAGCTATATTAGTAGGATCGGATTAGACCTACTTTCTCAAGATAAGTATACAATAACCCAAATCACTATAATCATAAACTAATAGTTATAACTGTAATACTTATTTCTCAAGCAATCTAAGAATGCTGAACTAAAAATACATTTGCAACTACAATTCATCAATTAAACTCAAACAATTCATTGAAACCACTCCAAATCATTAATAAAATCAGTAAATACTAACACCCATAATCTAATTGAAACATTCAACTACATAATCACACCCTCAAGAATGGGGTTTTGTTTAGCCAAATATAATAAAGAACAAAAATTATTACCAACTATGGTTTCCATCAGCTTGGGCAACAATCAACAAGTCTCCAAAATACTCAAAATTAATCTTAAAATAAAAAAAAACCTAAATCTCTACTTAAAAAGTTCAAAAACAATGCTTAGGATAAAAAATCCAAAACTGGACAATTTGGGAACTGCTTTTCTTCTTTTGAAAGTTCCATTTATACGTTTCCAGAATTTCAGCTTCAGAGTACACTCGGTGAAATAGGTTGAATTTCGCCGACCTGGTCGGTTATGCACCGAGTGCTCCTTTCCATCGCCTTCTTGGCTTGGACTTTCACCACCTCTCTTCTGAAACTTTAAGAGATCCAAGGAGATATCATCGATCCATTCGACGCATCGTCAAATCATCAATTTTCCCGCCGAGTTGTTCTTCCCCATAGGCTGGAGTGCTGAAACTTTTGGCAAGCTGAAGGTCAACTCGTAGACTCGCTGAGTGGCCTTGGCGAGTAGCAACCTTGCTTTTCTTCATTTTTTTTGCCCGGTGATGAGTCCACAAATTGGACACATTTAGGGCTATATTTTAATATAAATTGTGTCCTCAAATGTTTATTTTATCTCAATATATGATGAAAACCTTTAAATTTTAGGGATTTGAAGTTTGAAGGAATGAATGGACACTACTTCGCAAAAAGTAACGAAAACGCTGAAAAGAACGAGAAGATGAACGCCTGAGGATCACCAAGTTCAATTTGAAAATCGCTGAAGGGTCCCACTTCACCTTTTGTTCCAGTGTGCTCAGCCCTGAAAGAAAGGATCAAGTCAGCAGAAAAAGGGAGCAGTCGGCGCATAACCGAGAAGGCCCGCGAAGCAGTACTATGTCGGACAATGACCCAGAACACGACGATTACAAAGGATGGTGCAAGACGGCGATGAACTATACCAAAGGGTGAATTGCCGAGTTGATCAATGATTCCGACTAATGTCGCCGAGTGATCCACCGTAAAACAAATTTTTGAAAACTATAAATACTTGTTGAGAGTTATAGCTTAGTATCAAATTTTAGAAGGAGACTTTAGTATCAATTTTTATTAGCAGATTTAAAATATAATTTTAGTACTTTTTATCTAAAGTTTTTAAGGGTTTGAACACTTGAAGAAGAAAAAGGTTTCACCTCTTTCAATTTGGAAGTGGGTCTCTTGAATTCTTCTTTCTTTGCTTAAATCAAGACTTATTTTTCTATACCCATTTGATTTCAACATCATTAAAGGTATAAATTTCTATCTCTCGATGTGTAGCCAAAAAACTCCATTCTTGGGGTGTGATTTAGCCAATATGTGTTGATATTATTATTGGGTCTTGCTTGCTGATAGGTTAGATGTATTTTAATGGTGATTTAACCAAGTGGTTGTGGATTAATTTAATGGGTTTGAAGTTGCAAATACAAAGCCACCCATGTGTTTTCGGCTTGCCCGAGAGGGAGATCGTGAAACCAAGACCACTAGAAGTGGGTTGACATGAGGTTCAGCATGAGAGGGTGAGCCCTAGTCCCATATCCTAGCACTCAGCTAGGGAGAGTGTGTGGGGTAAGGTGTGGGCTGGTCTTCAGGTGGCAAATGGGTGTCCGAGAGGAGCGCATTAGAAACGGGGTAAGTTGCCAGAGAGGGAACTTATTTCCATCTAAAGTTTAGCCTAGTCACTATTAACTTGCCAATTTCCTATCGAAAGCATGTACCAAACTATTTATCTCAACTTTTATTGCGGTCACACCCCAAAAACACTTCCCCATACTTGATTTCTTTGTTATTTTTGTTGTTTTTACTTACTAGTGACAAAGCCCCCATTGATATTTGACACTTTTGTGTTCCCCTTTGATTTACAAAGTTTTTAATCATTAATGTCTTTAGCTACGACTACTTAGAACTAGATTTTATTTTTCTGTTAATTCTCAAGACCGCTCCCTTGGAACACAACGTCAACCCTTGGTTGGGTTACTATATTATCGATAATCGTAGATACTCGAATCGTAGTTAGTGTTGTTGGTCACGATAAGCATCAAAATGGCGCCGCTGCCGAGGAATGTTGTTAATTGAGAATTTTTGTTCTTCTTAGTTGTAGTTCACTTACCTAATTTTCAGTTTTGTTTTGAGCATTTGTGTAAAGATTTTAGAAAGCATGAGTGTAAATAGCAGTAATGGTAGGCAACCAAGATGATATCGGTAACCTCAACGACGTCCAAGATCCAAACGTCAATGACCTCCATCTCATGGGATGCGTTGGTGTGATTCGCTTACCCCCAGCCAAGGGGAATGCAGTGTTCCATATAACGAGCACTATGTTGCAGCTCTTGCAACTTAAATGACTCTTCAATGGGTTAGCTCATGAGGATTCCCATGAGCATCTTAGAAACTTCATAGACGTTTGTGAGCCATTCTCTTTCAAGAACATCTCTCAAGAGTCAGTCAGGCTGCGATTATTCCTATTTTCTCTGATGGGGGAAACTTGCAAGTGGTTAGTTGAATTACCACGAAATTCAATAAGCTTCATGAGAGGAGCTGATCACCGCATTTAATGTGTGATTCTTCCCTCCCACAAAGTTGATGACTATTCGGGATAGCATCCAAAGTTTCAAGCGTCTGAATGGAGAGCCTATGCACGAAACTTGGCTTCGATTTAAAAAATTGGTGCTACAATGCCCAACCCATGGTCTTCCTGATAACATGCTCCTTCAATACTTCTACCAGAGTCTAGACTTGGTAAACAAGGGTTTCACTGACCAACTCTCACCCGGAGGTTTAATGCAGCAACCGTACACAGTAGCAGCACAACTTTTAGATGGCATGACAACCATCAACAGAGCGTGGTACCCTCGTGAGGACCAGGTTTCCCCTGTCACCTTCCATCTATCTAAGGAGCAGATTGAAAAGGACAATGAGAGACACCACAACATGGCTAAGATTATGACACAACTTGATATTCTATCTAAGAATTTCATGGGGGCTGGTACTAGTGGTGTTAATGTTGTGGGGGCTGGGGGCACAAATCCTGAAGAGATGAAGTTTTAAGCTCTATATAGCGATGAGGTAAATTTTCTAGCAAATCAACGCGGTGGTAATATTTCAAACTACCCGAGGCAGGGTGGTAACCGAGGTTGGTCTAGAGACGAAGGATGGAAAGATAAAGACCGTGAATGGAAGGATCAGAATCCAAATTGGAAGGATGGGGAGAAGGATAGATATGTGCCTCATCACGAGCGGTAAAAGCCCAAGGATTGGGAAGGTGGTGGGTCCGAGGATATGCTCTCACATATTCTAAACAAAGTAGAAGGGTCAGACAAAATGTTAAAAGGCATGAAGAAGATGTGTCTTACCTTAACCATACCGTTACCTCTCATTAAGTTTCAATCAAGTAGTTAGAGACCCAAATGGGTCATATTTCATCTCATCTTAATCCAAGACAGGAGGGGGGTTTGCCTAGTTATAGTATGGCTAACCCCAAGAGTGAGGTTTGAAGGTCGACGTGTGTCATGCCACGTCATTAACTAAGGCACTATTTGGGAGGCAATCCAAAACCCCTTACTTGATTTCTTTTGTTTTGATGAAATAATGGTGTGTTGATTGTGCAGATGGAAGTGTGGAGAGTGAACGTAAAGTGCAGATTAGCGAGCAATAGATTATGTCAGTTAGCCGCTGAAAGGGTCGGTTAATCCGATCTTACCCACCGTTTAACCAAAGACATCGTCAACTTTGGAGTCTGTAAAAGTTAAAGAGATTTGGAAATTATTGGCTAATCACCTACCAAGTTGACGATCATGAGGGAAACCTCCTATTGGACCCCCGTAAACGAGAGGTTCTATAAATATTGGTGAACAAACTAAACAATCAACGGTCCGCCGAGTGAGTAGGTGAGCTTAACTAGCATCGTGGAGTGAGCAAAAATTGGATGGTCTTTGCAAGCAAAAGGTCTAAAAGTTTTAACTTCACTCACTTTCCCCCAGTTTTCAACTATCAAACTCACACCAGCACTCTAGTTTTTATATTTTGTGCACTTTTGGAGTATTTTGTTTCATTGATCTGTGCTCAAACTTGAATTGCATTGCTGCCTAGCACTTCATTATTATATGTTCGACATCAAAGGTTGGTAGTCGGAACCCCGCATTTAATTTATTACAAATGTACTCATTTGCATAATGTTGATATTGGTGAACCTCTGTTGAATCTCTGAATTGATGGGATTACATAAATTGTCAATTACGATTCAGTACTTTTTGTGTAACTGGTGGAATCCTACTCGATTGTGCTTTGAGTCGACTTATTTGGCTATGGATATGTAAAAATTGTTATGGGTCTTCGTTGAATTTATGCCTTAATAGGCTTAAACTGCGTTATTAGGGGTTGCGGGGTTGAATTTGAAAGAAATGGGTTGAAAATAGACACGTTAGGCTTTTTGGCGAGCCGAACTGCTCGGAGGTTCGCCTAATGCCTCCATTCTGCCTTTAACTGAATGCTACATGTATTAATCGCTCTTTAACTTTTGGCGGTGAGCCTAAGGTCACTAACTGCACTCGGCGACTCACTGATAGTCTCCTAGTCTACCCCTTTGTCTCCACCCTTGTATCATTTGTGCATCATTTTCTGTGAAACTGCCTAATTGGATGCGCAATTCACCAACTGTTTTGGTGGAGCATTTCTGCACCCATGACTCCTCTGCCCCTGTTTAAATATTGTCTACCTTTGTCTCAAAAGTATTTTATAGAAATGGCTAGCCCTAAGGTCGCAGGGAGAGATATGCCACCCTGACATGTAAGAGCATGAGATTTCGAAAGATATGAAAAGATAGAAGAACTGGCAAAAGAGAGGAGAGGAAGTAAGAAACTCCATCAGAAGGGTCCCAAATGATCCCACTATTCCTTCATGGAAACATGGAATCTACACGGCTATATACTCCTTTTTGGGGGGCCATGAAGTGGACAGAATGGTTGCGGCTAACATCGCTACAGAAGCTATGTAAAATGAACACAATGCGACCCAGAATGATACTCCGAGGACCATTGTCGAATTCCAAGCTAATGCATCAAGTAACGATTCCCCGACAGACGGAGCAAGCGTGTAGACAGGATTCCCTCTTTACCCCGCTCTCTATCTATCTTTATTTTCACTGTTGGATATTCATCATTTGCATTTGAGGACAAATTCTTTTTATTTATGGTAGGGTGAGGCCCACCTTTGTGTTCTACTGATGTTTGTGTTTTTGTATATATTTGGGTTGTCTGTTTTAAAATTGTTTTCACACTGCTTTCTGTGGATGTTTGATGCTTTATGTGGATGTTTGAGCTCATGGCTCCTCTTTTTGATTTTAATCAAATTTTGACCCTTCCAAAATATATTTGTTTTTCAAAAAAATTTGCCACCGCTTGTCTTGAAACTGGTTGTTCTTTTGCAAAATTTAAGTCTCAGTTCCGATCAATACTAATAACTTGAATAGTGCTCTCAATTGAACGACCATGAATGCGCGGCTATGACGAGAATAGATGAAGTTGCATATATAACATCTGAATTCTTTGCATCTTATTGTGATTAGCCATTTATCGAATTGATTCTCTTGTAATTACCGTTGCACACTAGCAAAAGTGTGTTGTCTTATTTTACTTAAGTGTCGATGCCTTGTGTGGTTAGGTTACTTTTAACTATGCATAAATAAACCTAGAATTGGCCTCGTTAGTCTGATTGATTTAGAAAGGTGTACTCTTGATATGATCTTAGAAAATTTTAAAGAGTGTGAGACAATTTTGACATATACCTCTTTTATGGCCTACCCGTGAGCGTGTGAAACTCTTTTGAACACCCCTTGACTCTTACCTTTATTTGGAAGAAACTTGATGAACCCTAGACCTTAATTATCCCACTACCTATAATCCTCTTGATTTGTGGTTTAGTGAATAGCCAACTTAGGCCAAAAACCTAAGTTGGGGTGTGGGGAAAAGGAAAAGATGAAGTCAAGAAGTGCAAGAAAAAGTCTTTCTAACCAATGGTATTGCAAAACAAAATGGAAACCTTTCTAAAAAAAATAAAATTTATTTATATTTATATAATTTTTTAATAAAGGTGCAAAAGGAGTTGGGTTTCAAAGAAATACATGGAGAGTGAATGAAAGGATGACTTAGAAGCACTGGCAGAAAAAGTGACAGGGTAAAGGAAAAGGACGATTTGAGAACACCATATATCGGTAGGATGAAGCAGTCATTGCGCCTAAAATGACCATAACTTTGCACTCAGCCCCATTACAAGCCTTGAAAATACCTTTTTGATCTACAGTAAGCCGAACCGAAAGTCGATTGGAAAATAAGGGTAAACCTATGGGTGAAATCATGCATTGTTTTCCTCTTTTTGAGTGTGAGCGTTGCAACTGATTCCATGTATTAAATTGATTAACTTCAGTGAGTTAATATGGAATCATTCTTTCTTTGAGGGCATTTAGATACTTTCGTTGAGCCTGAACTAGCATTAGTAGAAAGTATTATGAACATGAGAATCGTTGGTAATGGTGTGTCACAACTTGAATCTTTGAGTACACAATTGAATCTTCGCATAAGTAGTTTGAAATCTTGTTGTGTACATTCATGATTGAGTATTGTGTAGCACTGTTTGAGACACCCTTTTTGAACACCTGAACTTGAGTTTGCTTGAGGACAAACAAAAGTTTAAGTTAGGGGTGTTGATTAGTTCACAAATTGGACTCATTTAGGGTAATATTTTATTAAAAATTGTGTCCTCAAATGCTTATTTTATCTCAATATCTAATGAAAACCTTTAAGGTATTTGAAGTTTGAAGGAATGCATGGACACTACTTCGCAAAAAGGAATGAAAAGGCTAAAAAGAATAAGAAAATGAAGGCCTGAAGATCGTCGAGTTCACTTGGCAAATTGCTGAAGCGTCCCACTTCGCCTTTTGTTCCAGTGTGCTGAGCCCCGAAGGAAAGGATCAAGTTGGTGGAAAAAGGAAGCAGTCGGCGCATTGCTTAGAAAGCCCGCGAAGCAGTTCTATGTCGCCCAATGACCCAGAACACGACGATGCCGAAGGATGGTGCAACACGGCGATAAACTACACCAAAGGACGAATCGCCGAGTTGATCGGCAATTCTGACTAATGTCACCGAGTTATCCGCCGAAACATAGATTTTTGAAAACTATAAATACTCGTTGAGAGTTATAGCTTAGCATCAGATTTTAGAAGGAGAGTTTAGTATCAATTTTTACTTTTTATCTCAGGTTTGTAAGGGTTTGAAGACTTGAAGGAGAAAAGAGTTTCACCTATTTCAATTTGGAAGTGGGTCTCTTGGATTCTTCCTTCTTTGCTCAAATCAAGACTTATTTCTCTATACCCATTTGATTTCAACATCATTGAAGGTATAAATTTATATTTCCTGATGTGTGGCTAAAAACCCTATTCTTGGGGTGTGAATTTGCAAATATGTGTTGATATTATTGTTGGGTCTTGCTTGTTGATAGATTATATGCATTTTAATGGTGATTTCACATACTTGTTGTGGTTTAATTTAATGGGTTTGTAGTTGAAAATACAAACCACCCATGTGTTTTCGGCTTGCCCAAGACGGAGGTCGCGAAACCAAGACCACTAGACTGATGGCCTAAGGAGTGGGTCGACATGAGGTTCGGCCCGAGAGGGTAAGCCCTAGTCCCATATCCTATCACTCAGCTCGAGAGAGTGAGTGGGGTAAGGCGTAGGCTGGTCTTCATGCGGCAAATCGGTGTCCGAGAGTAGCGCATTAGAAATGGTATAAGATGCCCGAGAGGGAACTTATTTCGATCTAAAGCTTAGCCCAGTCACTATTATCTTACCAATTTCCTATCGAAAGCATGTACCCAACTATTTATCTCAACTTGTATTGCGGTCACACCCCAAGAACTCTTCCCCATACTTGATTTATTTGTTATTTTTGTTGTTTATACTTACTACTGACAAAGCCCCCACTGTTATTTGACACTTTTGTGTTCCCCTTTAATTTACAATGTTTTTAATCGTTAATGTCTTAAGCTACGACTACTTAGAACTAAAGTTTATTATTCTGTTAATTTTCAAGACAACTCCCTTGGGACACGACCCCAACCCTTGGTTGGGTTACTATACTATCACACGATCGTAGACACTCGTAATGGAAGTTGTGTCGTTGATTATGTGGATAGAAATTTTAAAACATCACCCGATAATGCCCATGCCTTGTTCTTTTGCCTTCATTCCTGCAAATTAGCATTTTAACATCAGTTTAGAACATAAAATAGGCATTGAGGATACTAAAACTTTGATTATTAGGACCTAAATGATTCATAATCCCCGACTCATCCACACCCTCAACTTAAACTTTTGCTTATCCTCAAGTAAAACACAAGATCAATCAGTTCAATAGAGATGTCTACATATACTGTTACTTGAGACTCAACATGAATGCACAGGAGGTTTAATCTACCCATGCACTACAAGTTTCAAATTGAACTAGCCATCATCAAGTAGAAATCAAGCTCACAAAGCTTGTTTCAAATGCAAATTCAAGCTCAACAAAAGTATTTGAATGCCCTCGCGTCAAGAATGATTTCATGTTCACAAAAAGCTCATCAAGATTGGAGTATTAAGGAATCAAACTCAACTCTCACACTCCCAAAGATAAACACATGCATGATTCTACCCATACGCTTTCCCATATTTCCCAATCAACATGATACTAAGTTGAATCAAGATCACTAAGGTTTTTCAGGGGTTGCAACGGGGTGAGGGTAAATGTATGATGATTTTAGTATAGTGACTTCTATCTTCACGAAGCATGATTTGCATTTCACTTTGTCACCTTTTCTTTCGGTCTTTTTGATTTTCACAATCCACCCTAAGTTCTTTTAAGCATGATTCATTTGACACCCATTTTCTTTTATCCATTGCACAGGATTCATTGCAACATTCTTTTTCAATCTTTTTATTCTTTTTTTTATATGGATGGGTTCCATCTTTTTCAATACAATCCATCAAGGGTAAAAAAAAAATTCACAAACTTCTTGGCTGTCCTCATTTTTCACCACACCCCAACTTAGGCTTTTGGCCTAAGGTTGCTATTTAAATGGACCAACGTATCGTGATGGTTTTAGGAGATAGGAAAGAGGTCAAATTCATTAAAGTGTCATCCAAACTAAAAGTTACACTCAAATGGTGCCAAGCTAGGTTCACACTCTTACAAGGTTGTCACAAAGAGGTATACTATCAATTTGGTTCACTCTTCAAAACATGTGCCTAACATTATCTCTATCATTCACCTACGTTACACGATTGGACCAACGGGGCAAGTTCTAGGTATCACCAAGCACACATTTCTAGGCAATCTCACCATACAGGACATTCAACACAATCATTAATCAAGATTCTACCAATTTAGCTCACCTATAAAGATCATCACAACATTCATTTCAACAATCGGCAAATCACAATGAGATGCTAAGAGTTCACACATGCCTTATGAAACTCAAATTTGCCTCATTGGAATTGCACAAACATATCGTTCAATCCAAAAAACTATTCAGGTCATCAATATTGATCACAACCGATACTCAAATATTCAAGAGAACAACCACAAATTTACAAACACACAAATCAAATATACCTCAAATATTCAAGACAATCTAAATGCAACCCAAAGGGGTAGGTATGAAGATACCTCACCCCACCAAATAAAACGTAAAATTGTCCTCAATGCAAAAAAAAATACTGTCTCAGAAGTAAAACCAAAAAAGAGTCAAGATCCCCTACCAGGCAAAGTCTGAGGTGAACGTTGCACATCTAGGGCTCTCTCAATCTGGGCATCAGTGCTCGGCTCATCTCCATCATTTGCTCTACTGGAGGCAACCATCAAAGTGTCTCGAAGAGAGGCCTTCATGGCCTTCTGTACTATCGCATCCTCTAGATCGCTCAGCTCATCATACACAGTTGCATCACGGGTCCCAAGCTCCTCTTCACCAATCTCAGGAGCATCCGACTCGGAATTATCATAACATATAATAGCATCTCCAGGCGTAATAGTCGGAGGGATCTCAGAAATAGCTAGCATCTTTGTACTCAGGACCTCAGTAAGGTCCACCATGCCGAACAACATAGAAAAAATTGTGGATTTGAGAACATCCACGTGAAGACTCAAACTAGCAACATTCTTCTCTCAAGGACGTGACATCAGCTGACTGGCATCCACCTTGCCCACATGCTTCCACTCGTAGCGTGAGGAAATCTATGGCTAGGTCGTGTGCAGTGATCAACTCTCGGTGCTCCTACAATGCAGCTTGGATACGAGCTAGGGAAACAACACTAGCCCTCTCAATCGGTTCGAGGACAACTGCCTCGACCCGGGAAGCATGTATATTAGCAGGGTGGGCTAGATGGCCCATCTTGTATAGCATCGCCTATGTACATGGGGGATGGGCAGCAACAACAACAATAGTAGTAGTAGTGGTAGTTGTAACAACATATAGAGATGGGGCTGTAGGAGTGGTACTAGGGGTACCTGAAGGCCCACCGGCCTGAGTGGGAGGTGCAGTATCTATCTCCAGCATCTCTACATCAACAATCAGGGAAGTGTCCACCGGTGATGCTCTTCTCCTCTCACTCTCATATCTGGTGTACTCGTGCTCAATCCTTCGAATGTCAGAAGAGGAAGTGGGAGAAACTTCCACATCCGTGTTTGCCACAAAGGGCTTTGACATCATGGCCATCTCCTGCTCAATGATCAACCCGAGATTCGGTCTATCCTGGTCAATGGTAGAATCTAAGATTCAACAAGGCCGCCTTACGATGCCAGAGTATGAATTCATTCTTGGAAAGCATCAGTGTGCTGCTAATGAATCTGAACCCATAACGGGCATATACATTCAGGTTCTTCTTCTCAATCTGGACCACTAGCTGGATCCATGGCGGTGTGATGTCAGAAATCAAAGGAGCTATCCATCCCTTAAAGTCATCGAGTTTCTTCTTTTGTATCTGGTCCAGCAAGAAATGGATCACATTCATAGTACACTCCAACACCTCATTGATATATGTACTACTGCATTTAACCTTTTTACCTCGCACCAACACATGACCAACCAGTGCGAATGAGCTGGCCTTCATCTTCTCTTTTGGGACCAGCCTCCCATACTCTGTGTAGAACTGATTAATAATGTTTCAAAGACACTTCATCCAGTTTTAAGCAGAAACGATCATTAGTTAGTAATATAACCCAACTATATGAGTTAGGGTCGAATCCCACATGGAGTGATACATGTTTAAGATTCTGTAGCAAAGTACGAATATGTTCATGTCAATCATAGGAATAGATATTTACGAATAAAAACATAATTCAAATTAAGGGGTGACACAAGTGTCAAATAAGGGGTTTTTGGTTTTAACTATCAGCTACAACAACAGTAAATAACACGAATTAATAAGTAATAAGACGGGATCTTGGGATGTGATTCGATTATAGGATAATATAGACAAATGGATGATTGCAAGTGAAAGTAAATAGCTGTAAATCAGTGAATAAGCTAGACTTTAGTGGGGATAAACTTTCTCTCAAACAATTTACCCCGAATCCAGTTGGTTTCTCTCGAACACCAACAAACAATCAATGAAGAAAAGCCTACGCTTTAGTCCATTCACTCTCTCGAGCTGAATGTGTTGAAAAGGATTTAGGATTCAGTCTCTCGATCTGAACCCATGACAATCCAATACCCACAGACCATCAATTTAGTAATCTTGGTTTTAAAACATCTCTCTCGAGCAAGCCATAAACACTATGGCAGAATTGCATTTGCAACTACAACCCTTTAAATTAAACCACAATTACTAAATGAAATCACTTATAAACAACATTTAAACTATCAATTAGCAATACCCATAAGCTAAATAAGCCCATAGTCCACATAATCACACCCCAAGAACTGGAGTTTTAGACATCATAAAAATATAGAAATCATTACCAAATTGTGTTTCTATCAACTGGGTAAGATTAATTTCGTCCTTACAAAAGTCCAAATTGAAGAATCTCAAAGAACCACTTCCAATTTCTCAGAAATGGAAAACTTCAATTCGTTAAGCTAATGAAAAGTTTGTCTCAAAACTTAGAGTTCCAACTCCAAAACTGAAATATTCTATATTATGAAAATGAATACTAAACTAAATATTCAAAAATCTATTTGTTGTTGACAAAAGTATGTTGCGAAGGACCATTAGGCGCAGTAAGTCAGGATCGCCGATCAGCTCGGCAATCAGCCCTTTGGTAAGTTCCATCGCCTTTTTGCTTTGGCCTTCAGCATCATCAAGTTATGTAACTTTGGGCGACCCAATCACTACATCAAGAAACCGTTCGACGACACACTGACTTCTCCTTTTTCTCAGTGACTTGATTTTCTCTTTCAGGGTTTGGCACACTTGAAATTTAGGCGAGGTAATAGCCACTGAGTGACTCACCCAATGGATTAGGCGATCAACATGCCTTATTTTCTACGTTCTTTCAGCTGCCTTGTTCGTTTTTGCCACTTAGTGTTCATGCTTTGTTCCTAAATCCAAATACCTAGAAATCAAGGATTTTACATCAGTTATTGGCACAAAATAATCATTTGAGGACACTAAATCTATCCAAATAAATCCCTTAATTAGTCCAAATTGTTGACTCATCAACACCCCCGACTTAAACTTTCTTTTTTCCTCAAGTAAAACTCAAGTTCAGCCGTTCAAAAAAGTCTCAAACAATGCTACACATGACTCAATCATGAATGCACACAAAAACACTCAACTTACTAATGCAAGGATCAATTGTGCACTCAAAGAATCAAGTTGTTAATCACCATTATCAAAGATTCGCAAGTTCACAATACTTGCTTCAAATGCAAGTTCAATCTCAACAAAGGTAGTCAAATTCCCTCACACAAAGAATGATTACATATTCACACACAATGGTTCAACAATTAATAGCTCCGGAATCATAATCAACGCTCACACTCACAAAGATGAACACATGCATGACTCAGCCCATAGGTTTGCCATTATTTACCAATCAATACTAGTTTCAGCTCACCTAAGATCACAAAGGTGTTTTCAAGGCGTGTAACGGGGCTGAGTGTAAAGTTATGGTCATTTAAACATAGTGGTTGCTATCCTCATGAAATGTTGTATGAATACCACTTTCTTTCCTTTTCCTCATCATTCTGATTCATGCTCAAAAGTCGCCCCATTATTCACTTTCCATGGACTGTTGGACACCCCATTTCTTTTTGCATTTTCACAACTTTATTCCATAACTTTTTCCTTCTCTTTTATTTTATTTTTTATTCTTTTCTTCATTTTCTCTCTTTTTGTACGGAGGGGCTCCATCTTTCTCAAAACCATGGGTCAAAGGGGACTTCTTTGCATTTCTTAATTTACCTTCTCTTTTCACCACACCCCCAATTTAGGCTTTTGGCCTAAGTTGGCTATTCAAGAAAACCACAAATCATGAGAATTAAGGGTAATGGATAAAGAAAGGTCAAACATTCATCAAGTTTCTTCCAAAAAAGGGCTAAGGCACAAAGGGTGTTCAAGCAAGGATCACACACTCACAAGGTTGGCCACAAAAGAGGTATAATTTGAAATTGTTTCACTCTTCAATAGTTTCCTAAGATCATCTCAAGAGCTTGCATCACATAGTCAGCCGGACCAATGGGGCAAATTCTAGGTGTCATCACACATGATTCACGGTAAGCTCATCACACAAGGTATTGACACCAATATCAAACAAGACTCCACACTTTCTCTAGTGTGCAATGTTCACCAGAAGAGACTCAATTTGATAATTGTCTAGTGACAACGAAATGCAAAAAATTCACATATTGCCTATGCAACTTCATTTGGCCTCATCATAGCCGCACATTCATTTTTGTTCAATTATGAGCACTATTCAAGTCATCGGTATTGATCAAGTCCGATAATAAAATTCGTAAGAGAACAACCACATTCAAATGCATTCAAGAGGTGGCACAATTTTTTTTGGAACGGCCCAAAAATCATTAACAATTAATGGAAGGAAACACAAGCTCAAACATCCACAAAATACAGTGTCAAAACACAATCAATAGCACAAAACCCAAATTTATAGACAAAACAATAGTAACACAAAAGGTGGTTCTCACCTAACCACAAAACAAAAGCAATTTGTCCTCAAATGCAATAAAGTATCCAAAGAGTCAGTACAAGAAGACAGAGAGGGAGGTAAAGAGAAAACTTATCTAAATAGTCTCTCCATCTATCTGGCATCAGTGCTCGATGTAGTACTCTGAACTTGGGCATCAGTACCCAGAGTCACATCAGAAGTCGTGGTTCCACTAGGAGCTACCATGGACATCTCTGTAAGTGATGTATGGATCACCGACTGTACAATCGTCTCTTCAAAATCTATCAGGTCTCCATATATGCTCTCATTTGTCACCTCTATATGTTCCTCGTCAGCCTCTACCTCTGACTCATCAGCTGTTGTACCATCATGTTGTACCTCTGTGGTGGTGGCCGGAGAAATATCAGAAGTTACTGGGGCGTCCACATCGTCATCTACCTCAAGTAGGGAAGTGAAGGCAATGGACTACAAGTAGTCCACGTCCTTCCTCAGATCTTTAACCTCATAAGTATCCCCCTGTCTTCTCTCACAAGCCTTAACTCTCGCAGTGAAAGGGTCAATGGAAGGCTGGAGAGGGGTCAATGCAGAAACAAGGGCGCTCTCGGTAGTGCACGGGAGTACAACCCTTATACGGTAGCCCTCACATCAGCCGAATGGGCCAGGTGCCCCATCTTCAGGATCATTGCCTGAGTAATCTTGGCAGGCTAGGAAGAGGTAGAAGTACCCAGAGCCTGTGAAGAAGTAGTAGGAGCAGATGTACCTGAAGGCCCAGAGGAAAGAGTAGGCAAAGATGCCTCTGCAGGTATAGAACCAATGTCCACCTCAGTAGATGTATCCACTGAAGTTTCTCTCCTCCTGTCTGCCTCCTCTCGAGTGTATTCGGCCTCTATACGCATGATATCTATAGAGAAGGAGAGAGTGACCTCAATATCTGTCATTGCATCCCGAGGTACTTCAGCACACTGACATAACTCTGTGATTAGGACCATGAATGGTAGGGAAGTCTGCCTCTTCTTGGCCCTTATGGTCATATCCTACTCAATAATGAAGTCTCAGGTTGATGCACCTCTGGGATATGATCGACTCAAGGAACGCCGCCTTAGGGTGGCATAGGATGTACTCATTCTGGGATTACATGATCGTGCTACTAATGAAGACAAAATAGAATCGAGCAGCATTACTCAGATCCCTCTTCTCTATGGGGACTCCTACCTCGATCCACCTCAGGGTGGTATCAGAAATCAATGGAGAAAGCCAGCCATTCAAGTCATCTAAGGACTGAGTAGTAGTCAAGCCCTCATATGCCACTATAGCTCCTAGATCCCTGTTGAGTACAATATTAATGTACTCACTACTGCACCAGACTTCCTTTCCTCGGACCATGACTGACTTAACAAGTTTGAAATCATTAGCCTTCTTCTTTCTTTTAGAAACCAAATCACCATATGTTGAATAAAATTCCTGGACCCATATTGGAATGTAGGGGCCTTCAAGGTGGAAATGAAGGGTATCCCTCACCCCAGAGTATCTGCCTTCAAGGTCCTCTATAGATATCAACTTCTCCTTGAGTATAGTCCGCAATCCATCAGCTTTTAGTCTGTTAAGTAGCCTAGGAGGAGGGACCATAGGTGGAACTGGAGCTATAGGGGGTGCCAAAGTTGGCACTGTGGCCACTGCTGGAGCTCTAGAGGGGTCAGTGCGGGACCTAGCAAGGATCTTAGCCCGCTGGGACTGTAGTGGCTGGTCATCATCAAGCTCAACAAAAGTAGTTTGGGAGCCCTCACTATCAGAGGTGTGCATCAGGGTCTCAGATACATATTGTTTTCCTTTGCCCTTGCCTCCCTTTGGAGGTTCTTATCTTTCCTTTTTAGGAGAGTTGGCTCCTCCTTCATTTATAGTAATGCCCCGTGCTCTTTTACAGGGCTCCATGTCAATGTTGGTCCTAACCATATCTACAAAAACATCAAACAAAGCGAGGAACAGTTCAAGCAAAACACAGAAGAATAGTTGCAGACAAACTCGTTGATCTGATCGACGAGTCACCGAATCACTTTGGCGAGCTCGATCGGGCTCGCCAAAAGGATTGGCAAAAAATTTCCTTAGAAAAATGACATGTCGACGATAGAAAAGGCCTTTTGGCAAATCTCCGACAACTTTCGGCGAGCAAGGATTATCCCGCTGAAAGTTGCAGCGCATTTTAGGGGTTAGGGTGCAGAAAGGGCGATCAGGGAAGACTTTCGGCGAGTCGCGATAAGGGGGACTTTGATGAACCTCCGAGTGGTTCAGTGAGCTCGACCCAGCTAGCCAAACGGCCCAACGTGCCTACTTTCAACCCCATCTTCCAAATTCAACCCCGCAGCCCTCGAGAACAAAATCAATACATGCACTATTTCAATTAAACTAAGACCCATTACACCCATGCCACTGGGATACTCATACTTCTCCCGATTTGGCTAAATTTAGCCATTTGACGACTTTTGCCCTTAAGAATGATGTCAACCGCTCTGTCATTGGGCAAATTATGTCATTTGGCACAAATGTGGGTTACTTAGACTTCACCTGACTAGACCCAACAACATGCAAGAACAACCAATTTTTAATCATTTTTATGCATGAAAATTTCGAGAAATCAACACAAAGGCATTACGGGCATACGATCACTGTCAGAGAGGCCCAACACACATCACTAAGATAAGAAATCATTGCATAAGAGTAAAAATTAATAAAAATGAATTTGGGGCTTGGAAAACCAACCTTTGAAGCCAAATGAATACTTTGAGATGCTAGGCGAAAAAGAAATCCATTTCCGAACACAAAGTTAAGGACTGAAATGCGATAGAAACACAAAAATCTAGAGTGCTAAAGTACGGGTGTGATTTTGGATAGTTGAAAAGTGTGGAAAGTCAAAGAGTTTTAACGGTTTAACCTTTGCCTTAAAAACCGTCTAGTTCTTTCCCATTTGGCAACATTAGTTTTGATCGCCGACCCACTCGGCGACACGCTGCTTGGGTACTTACCTCGCCAAGTTTTATAGGACCTCTAGTTAATATGCGGGTCCAAACGGTGGACTAAGTTGAGATCGCCGACCTGGTTGGCGATTCGCCAATTTGCTCCTGGGCTCGCCAAGTTTTAAAGACTTAACCCCTAGGGTTTCTTGAGTCCAATGGCAGTCCAAGTCAGTCTCGCCGACCTCTTCCGCGAGTCACCAACAGGACTTCTAGCTCGCCAACCTGCACTTTTCAAACACATTCTACACTTCAACCTTCAAATTCAACGCATGATTATTTCTAAAACAACAATAAAGCGATAAACACTTGGGTTGCCTCCCAAGAAGTGCCTTACTTAACGTCGTAGAAGAACGCAAGTCCCCACTTAATTTCCACTTGTGGGGTTTTCCTCATTTTCACGAGACAACCCATCTTCTGTCTCTGGGTAGAGACAATATAGTACTTGGTCCATTTGGGACTCTAGTAGCTGAATGAACATGGAATCAGAGGTTGTCATCTGATTTAGCATTTAGACATTCTCTCTTATATCCTCCAAAACTCTGTCGTGCTCTTTGACTTTGTGTAGAATGAGTGAGAGGACCTCTTTAATTTTTCCACCCTCTTGCTTCTTCGTCCTTCGACGCGTGAGGGGGTTTGTACATGTCCTTCGTTTTGGACACTACCTCAAATTCCATGACTTTCTTTGCAAAGACATCCAGTTGAGTCAACAATGCGACCAGTTCTTGGTCTTTTTCTATCTTATTGTTGGTCTTAATCATGCCATCAAAGAGTTTGGGCTACTGTTTCATAGAGTTGTTGTATCAAACAACCCGAGAAGATTTGATCAGAAGTTCTTCAAATTTTTGGGACAAGACCTCTGTAGAAGCATTCCAGAAGCATCTTTTCTAGAATTCCATGAGTTGGGCACTACTGTAGGAGAGCCTTAAACTGTTGCCACAACTCGTAAATTGACTCATCCTCCAATTTACTGAAACTTAGGATGTTATCCCTAAGCATCATCATTTTCAAAGGAGGGTAATCCATTGGTTTGCCATTTCTACAACATTTGTTCCTTTATTCCGTGCTAAACAAGCAACACGAAAACCAAAACTAAAAGTAAGTTCAACTATAACTAATAAGAACGAAATTCAACTTAACTAAAAATATTAACCAACACCACTCCTCGGCAGTGGCACCATTTTAATTAATAATGTTTCAAAGATACTTCATCAAATTGTACGCGTCAACGATCGTTAGTTAGTAATATAACCCAACTAAATGAGTTGGAATCGAATCCCACAGGGAGTGGTACGTGTTTAAGTTTAAATAGCAAAGTACAAATATATTCAAGTCAATCATAGGAATAGATATTTCGGAATAAAAATATAATTCAAATTAAGGGGCAACACAAGTGTCAAATAACGGGGTTTTGGTTTTAACTATCAACTACAACAACATCAAATAACATGAATTAACAAGTAATGAGACGGGTTCTTGGGATGTGCTAATATACAAAAATTATTGATTGCAACTGATAGTAAATAGTTGTAAATCAGTGAATAGGATAGAATTTAGTGGGGATATACTTTCACTTGAACAATTTACCCCGAATCAAGTTGGTTTCTCTCGAACACAAACAAGCAAGAAATTAAGTACAACCTCCGCTTTAGACCATTTACTCTCTCGAGCAGAATGTGTGGAAAAAGATATAGGATTCACTCTCTCGAGCTGAACCCATGACAACCCAATACCCACAGACCATCAATTTAGTAATCTTGGTTTTAAAACATCTCTCTCGAGCAAGCCAAAAACACTATGGTAGAATTGCATTTGCAACTACAAGCCTTTAAATTAAACCATAATTACTGAATAAAATTACTTTTAAACAACATTTAAACTATCAATTAGCAATACCCATAAGATAAATCATCCCATATGCACGTAATCACACCATAATAATTGGGGTTTAAGCTAGACATCATAAAAAGATAAAAATCGTAACCAAATTGCGTTTCCATCAACTAGGTAAGATAAATTTAGTGTTTACAAAGGTCCAAATTGAAGAATCTCAAAGACCCACTTCCAATTTGTCAAAAATGGGAAACTTCAATTCTTTAAAGCTAATGTCACGACCTGGGAGCACCCCCTAGTCGTAACCGGCGTACTCGACCTCGAAGAGGTCTAATACAAGCCTCTTAGCATTCATTCATCGCATAGACACCAAAACCATAAGGAATTAAAACTTTCTTCACACACGAAGATACTGTCATTAAATAGCAAGCGGAAGACTTTCTAGACTTTATACAATATGTCTCAAAACCATCTAATACTTGAATATAACATTGGGACTAAGCCCACTCAAAACTTAAGAAAATACTAGAAAGACATAAAAAAGAACATGTTGGTTATTGTCCTCGAATCTATGAGGACTCACCAAGTCTTCATCTTCAACAC
>JAJOOS010021640.1:0-15002 GCA_029582725.1 Solanum chiquidenum
CTTCTTAAAATATGGTTCATGCCGAATTATGGACGTGAACGACTCAATGAAAGGTTTTCAATAACCATAGATAGAACTCAATACTTGGAACTCAAGAAATTCAATAATACTACTCACTTCAAGAATGCTCAACTCAGAGGGTTCATGCGGAATTTATGAGCATGAACTACTCAACTCAAGGACTCAAAGATACTCCTCGTCTCAAGACTGCTCGACTTATAGGGTTCATGCGGAATTATGGACATGAATAACCCAACTCAAGGACTTCATGGGTAATATGTAAATTCCCATGATTAGGAATGCAATCTCAAATGGGTTAGAAACTCAATACTTAAGACTTAGGACATAGAGATATTACTCCTCTCATAGATACTCAACTTATGGGGTTCATGCAAAATTTATGGCATGAACGACTTGACTCGAAGGTCTACAAACTACCTGGAACTCATGTATATGACTCTTCTCTTTCTCTGACTTACTTCCTCAAAACTTAGTTCAAATAGATAGTTGATCTCATAGGATTCACAATTGAACTCAAAGACTTTCTTGAAACTCCACTCTTAACTCTCTATTGAATGTGAATTATGAATTCAAGAGTTATGGTTCATGATAAGAAAGATCTCATGATGACAAGGTAGACTCATGAATACATTATTCTCACTCTCATACTCACTTGCTCGAGTCTTGAAACAAGTTATTAGATATTGTAGAAGACTCCTAAAAAAGACTCAAATGGACTTTCTCAAAATGTTTGAATGAACTCTCAAAACTTAACTCTTAACTCTACCTTGAATTTGAATTATGAATTCAAAGTTATGATCATGTTAAGAATGATTTTAGGTGTTTAGAAGCAGCTTAGAGTAGTTAGAATCGAAAGGAGTGAAGGTGCACTTTAAACGAACTCAAATGGGGCAACCGACGACAAATTGGGTGCGGCAGGCGACCCTGGCGCTATGGGTGGCGCGGGGTGCCAGGCCCTAAACTTCAGAGGTGGGTTTGGGGCGCTCTGGCAGGCGCATCGCGCCATGCCCCAACCCAGAAAATTCAACAAGTTTCCTTACTCGTTTTCTCACCCTATTTTGCCTAAAATCGAACGGGTTCTTCCCCAATCACTTGGATTCGATTACTTAACATAAGTACACTCTAATCTACTCAATACATCCCTAAAAACACTCACTTTAATCTCAAGAAAATCATCAAAAACCAACACAACAAGATTTAGAAAGAACTTCAAGAACACCTATCAAGAACTCATCAAGAACTCAAATCTTTCAACTTCAAGAATGAAATTTGCGCTGAAAATAACATGTTTGGCGTGTGGGTGAACAAACCCAACACTATGGAAGCTTACATACCTCCTAGGGATCAAATCCATGGTGAAAATCAGCTACAACACGCAAGAATCTCGACGAACGCTTGATCCTCTCCTCTTTTCTCTTCTTTTCTATTCTTGAACTCTCAACTAAAACCCTAGGTGTATTTTAGAATTATAAAACTGAACCTAATAGGATTATACCCTAAAAACCTTACTAGAAACGAATTAAATCTGATTTGGTAAGGAAAAGACCAAACTACCCCTTACTATTTCCGGCTAACTTTCCTTAACTGGACAACCTAACTTCAAAAGACCATATCTCACTCATCCGACCTCAAAACAGAGCAAACTCGGTGGAGTTAGAAAGATAATTCAAAGGTATTTCCTACGGTAACTGGTAGAACACATAACTTATCTTGCGTTAGGAGTTATGGTCGTTTGAAGTCGACCCAAAACTCATACTTAAGATAACTTGTAAAATTTCAGATTTTGCTATTTCCAATTTAATTCTTTTTGAAACTCAAGGTGCTACATCTAGTGAACTTAACACTTAAGAAATTTTAATTCCTCTGTAAAATCCTACTCACAACGAAGGAAGGTTCGAGTCTCAGTTCAAAAAAATTCTGAGGTGTTACAAACCATGCCATAAAATTATCTATCTAGAAAATCGTGAATTAATAAATAGATATCTTCTTGAATTAGAATAATTTTTGATTCATAGTAGACGCGTGTCCTGAACTTGTATGTCATCGTGGATCAACTATTGTTCCATTAGTTAGTATAATGGTAGATTAGTCTTAATAATATAATATTTCTTTCATAAAAATCATTTTGACATTACATTCTAAATTAATGACCAGACGTTTGATTTTACATAAATAATTTCATACTTAAGATTGTGAATTTACAGCATATTAATCTATATGTAAAATTAAATCTAGTGAAAAGGTATGCTTTTAACAATCATTTTTATTTTCAGATAATAATTTTCTCACGGCTTTACTATGTCTTATTTTAATATTCTATATTAAATAGTGTATTATAATATACTATAGTTATTAAGTTACTTATTTTTCGTACTTTCACTAGAAAAATTATTTTTTTAATTTTAACGAACTTATTTTCATGAAGAAAATAAAAAATAACAATGAAAGAGATTTAGAGCATATTTGGATTGGCTAGCGTATGACATTTAAGCAAAAACTCATAACTTAGAGTTCCTAACTCATAGTTTTTTGTTTTTTTTTCAATTTTATTATTTTGACTCAAGTATTTAAAAGAACTTTTTAACCTTATCCAAACACTACAAAAGTATTTAAAGAGACATTTTAGCTTTAAAACATCTACTAATTCAAGTATAAATAAATTAGTGTTACGCAGGAGGTAAGTTGTTTACTTGAATAATATATTAGTGTCAAATTTAACTTGACGAACTTATAAGCAAGATATAGTGTAAACTAATGACGAGTTATCTAGCGTATAAAACTAGTTACTATTTTCTTTGTTTTGTAAGATTTGCTATAAAAATCGACATTAGATGAGAGAGTGGGGAAATAACGGCATGGGGCTTATGATTGTATGTGTGTTGTTAAGGTTTAAATGGTCATTCGTTATAAAATACATTTGATACTATTGGTGACTGACACTAACACCAACCTCCAAATAGTGAATCAAACCTTAGCTCATGTAATCGTATCTAAACAAACATATAAGTATAACAGAATAATCAAGTTCTCAAAGATAAATAAATAAAATATTAGTAGAAGTCAAGACTATTACAATCCTAAAATCTGAAAGTAATCATACTAAAATTCCAACTAAAACTATCTAAGAGAAGCAATAAAAAAATAATAAGTGTCTCAATTTTAAACTGGCCTCATTTTCCGTGTTGGGCCGTGCTTGACGGGCTTTCCACCATCTATTTTAAATGAATAAAATATCATTTTAAACATTGGAAAATTGTATGAAATAGCAAATTATTAATTCAAATTTAATGCTATAGTCATAGTTTATTTTATTTGTAATTCGCAGCAAACATCCCATTTTTTCTCCATCTGGTTCGGTATACAATTAGTCATTTTCGGTATACAATTACCCATTCGGTATACAAATGTATAAAATGTATAAAATGCGTTTGTGTTTGTATAAAGCGAGAGAAAAATATATATACAAATACAAATACATATATTTTCGTCATATACACTTATAATTATACAAATACAGATCTTATTATACAAATTACAATGTATAAATGAATTTATACAAAACTGAACAATTTATATAAAATTGGATGTATCTAGCGAATTATACAAATCAAAAGTTTCATAGCAAACATAAAATTTGCTATGGAGCGCAATTATGCAAATTATAGCTATAACATACAAATATGATTTTTATGTTTGCTATATGTAAAAGTTGCTCTTGAGGGTAAGTATGTTCCGAATAAGTGTATGTGTAAATACTTGGGATATAGAATATGTTGATTAATTATTGAAACTTCATATAATTATAAAGTTGTCATTTTTTCATCGTTGACATCAACAATAGAAAACTTGAGTCCACTAATAAAGGGTCTTTTAAGGCCCATTAGGGTTTTAAATGATAACACAAATATTTTCTATATAAGTACACTGTACACTTATAGTGTACAATCAAAATATACTTTCTATTTATTTCTTACGCTCTCTATATTAATTAATTAGGATTCAAATAGTGGTTTAGAGATTGTGATTGCCTAGTAATAGTTACCACAGTTCATCTAATTGTCACGACCCAGATCGTCGTGATTGACACCCACACTAACCCTCCGATGGGAGAACCATAACTACTAACTAACTAACAATTTAAAGCTACGGAAGCAGGTTTAAATGCAGAAATTATATAGAGTTCCCATAAACTCCAAAGGTTTAAACAAATAACTTAACAAAACTAATTGCGGAAGAACAACCCCTAGAACCTGAAAGTCAATGTACCAAAACTCTAACAAGATTATAAGTCTAAACAAGAAAATCATCTAAAGAACTAGTCTAAGTCCGAATAGGATGGACTAAACAAAAAGAGAACTCAAGGTAGCCCGGAAGAACTGGTTCACCCTTGAATTTGAATCGGCGATCACTGATCTTCTAAGCGAGGTCTGACAATAGCCGCCGGATGATGCCATGTACTCAACAAAAATAAGAGCAAGTGCAGTATCAGTACACAACCACCGTGTACTGGTAGGATCACGCGGCTATCCCACTAAGTGAAACACATGCAAGTAACCACAATCATTATAAAACAGGCATATACCGAACACATACAATATTAGTCAACTATTACGAACAACGAACAATTTCACGATTCTCATATATCACTGTTATATCAATTTAGAGCAACATACTGTCTTCCAATATCAATCATCATTAGATACAAACGAAATCATCACAAGTAGATACACAACACAATTCAATGGTCCTCTCACGGAACCCAATTCAATGGTCCTCTCATGAAACCCACACCCAAACTGTTAGCATACTGGAACGTGGTACCCAATCTAATGTTTATGCCGGAACGTGGCAACCGATCCCATATTTATACCGGAACGTGGCAACCGATCCCAGTTAGTGTGTCGAATCGTGACACCCACCCATATAACAAACCACAATCACAATCACAATGTATATTATCACAATCATACAACAAGAGGTGATTCATGACATACAATTATTCAATTATCCTCAATTACGATTAGGGTGATCAATAATGCAACATTCGCATACATATATGTATTATAATAAAGCAATTACAAACATACATCACACAATCATAGAATCACAATCATCACCTACCTTGAATTCAAGCTTGAATCCCCTAAGGCACTTGAATCTTCCTTTCCAGATTCTTCTCACTTGTTCGTGGTCTAAAAACAATCAATACAATACGGGAATCAATAAACAATCACTAATTACCCAAATTGCTAACAATTTTATGAACCCTAGTACCCATGATCCCAAGTACCCAAAATAGGGTTGTTTCCACCATAGAATCTAGATCAAAACCCTCCGCCATCGATAATTACCCATTAAATTACGTTTTACGAATCGAAAAATGGATTCGGGGAGTGAAAAACTTACCTTTAGCCTCAAGAATGGTGGAAAACTATCGAGAGTCGCCTGGGGTTCGTTCTTTAGCTATCAAAGTCGAAAAGTGCAAAATAAAGATGATTTGGGGTTTATTTATGACTTTAAGTCGCGTCGAACCCGCCACATCGGTCCTCACCCCGCTACAACGGCCCCGGCCTGACGGCAGAAATCTCGCCCCAGCGTCTTGCACGAAACCAATGAGCTATTTTAATAATTCCAAGACCCCCATTCCACAACACACCTTTAATCAACTACGCTAAAAAAATACCATACACGCTAAGATCGATTCTGGGAGTTCTACTCACCCGAATTCAATTCCGTAAAGTCGTACAGATTTCTTAACGACTTATCTAACCCCTCATGTAATCAAAATCATAAATAAGTCACTCGATTGTTATCATATTTCCCTACACCTTAACAACTCTGATTTCATCCAAATCTGAACTAGGTTGGAAAATTTCAAGTAACTACTCAAAAGTTTTCTCGCCCCAATTCTTTCCCCATTGACTTTTCTATAACGGCAGGAACAGATCGTTATAATAATCTTTTGCTTCTGATACACAAAAACATGTAAGTTCTACTTTATGATTTAAATACGAAACATTCCCAAGATCTGGTATCATTAGTCGGTAGTCGAGCTACTAATTTCAACGGAGTATAAGATAATTAGACATATATAGGGGTGTGTATCGGTCAATTTGGTTAATCAATTTTTGGTTTTTAAATATGCTAAACCGATAATCAAACCAATAAGATATTTGTTATCTACTTTCGATTGATTGGTTTTAGGTCTTTAACGATTCGATTTTTGGTTTAACCAATAATAAAATACTTTTAAAACAAATATATGACTTATCCAATAATTTGTCGCGATACGTGTACATCAAAATAATCATCCTAAACAGGACAACATGGACCAACTTATTGTATTTTGGTCATCACAACAAAGTCTTGGTCAATTTTTGATCACCTTAATATATAAAACGAGGTCCCCTTTATGAAATAGAGAGAATCAAATAAAACCAAATCATAGACAAAATTCAAAACAGAAGCAAATGAGGCTTATGGTAAATCATATATAAAGAAAAGACCCAACTAAATGAAGTTCTTACGTTATTTTTTTAAAAAAAACACGAATTCTTGACGTTAATCAAATTGCAGATATTTACAATCGTGCAAAAGCTAATATTAGTCAATTATAAACAAACTAAAGTAAATAAGTAATACTAAAAAGTAAAACCTAAAGTTTAAATAACTAAAAGTAGAGAGGAGAGTTAACTGTTAAGTAGTGTTAATTATTGCGTTGAGTTTTTATATTTTTAGTCTAATATACTACTAATTATATTAATATTTTTGTTATATATATATATATATTAAAATAGTAAATTATTGTATTCTTAATGGGTTATCGGTTAACCCAATATTAAAAATCAATAACGAACCGATAACCCAATAATTTTTTTGTAAAACCATTGAATAACCGTTAATCCAATAACCAAAAAACAATAAACCAATAACACTTTTTCGGTTCGGTTTATCGGTCGGTTCAATTTTTGCGCACCCCTAGACATATACAGAAAATTATCTCTGAATGCAAAATGAAGACTAGTCATAGTCACAATAGATTGATCACTCAGAACGTTAGGAGATCACCCAAGTCTCCGAATCAAAAAGCTAGTCAGCACGAGACATACATCAATGTTGAGAAGTTATACTATGATCTGCAAGGAGCATGAATGTAGTATGAGTCCGAACAAATGATACTCAGTAGGGATAGGCTGACTGAGCTCCAAAGATAAGGCAAACATAAATAACAGAATAAGTAAGGATTGTACAACACAAACAGCTAAAGAAAAGATATTGTACAATAAAAGTGAATAGAGACAAATGAGTAGAACAAAAAAAGTAAGTGATCGAAACAAGGGAATGTACCTGGAGACGCTAGCCGAACAATCTAACTACTGCGAGAATCAACTATCCAGAGGTATAACAATGGTAACCCATCGCTACTCAACACAACAACCAGGGGCCAATCCAACCCTACCAAATCAGGAAGCACCATTATAGAGGCAAGTCCAAGCCATTCATATAACCAATTGTCAAACCGACACAAGATACAAAATTATAGTCAAACAATAACCTAATCAGATCCCGTAAGATCAAAATGTACAACACAACAAACATAACCCAACCAACTCCCCATAAGACCGGCGGGAATAAAGAACAATCAATTATACTGGTGATAAGCGATATATAAGAATGAAAGTTATTCCATAGAAACCAAATGTGACAAAATAATCAAATGTCACACAATCAAGTATATACACCTACCTCATTCCTCTTGGCATGCTAGATAGGATCTACGTGAATACTCATAATCCTTCAATGTGTCATATGGACAGAAGGACCCATATGGGACTTGAGAAGTCTATATATACTGCCTGATTCTGATCTAAGACTTCTATAACCTATACATCACAGTACCAGATGTGCTCTGTCATGGTACCAGAGATATAACTACCATAATTAGTATAGAAAATGGTCGATGACATTCCGACCAACCAAGAAAAAGTGAGTACAATATCAATGCCTCATTTATCTAAAAAATCAATTTATCAAAATGATCCAGGTGGTACAACTTCAGTCAAAATTAATTTTTAAAGAGTGAAAGTGTGAAATCAGGCTTTCTCAAAAATAGTAGTGAAAATCCAGCGCATGAATCAAGATTGTACTACAAAACACATGAAAATTAGTGTTAATTTAATGCATGTCATCACTAGAATCCAAATTATAGCAGCTAAATAACTAAATTTACATTACCAATACTATTTTACTCCTAGAGCATAGAAAACTAACGTGAAATTCAACTGGTCCTCGACCAAGGTCTCGAGTGTAACACCTCTGTCTTAGAAAGAGATAAATTTAGAAAGAACTAAATTGGAAAGAGATAAATTGAGACTTGGTACAAGTTATTCTTAAATTATGAGGTTTGGGTCAACTTGAAATGACCATAACTTTCAGCACAAGATGTGTTAGGTGTCCCATAAGATATCAAATTGAAGGTTGTTGAGTCCTCTTTCCAACGCCATTGCGTTTGCTAAATTTCAAGTTTGGATGAGGGAGATATGACCATTTGAATACAACATGTCCAGTTAAGGAAATTCATCCATTTTAAGGAGGGGTATTTTGGTCTTTTCCTTACCCTACTAGGCCTACACATTTACCCACCTAAGTTAATGGATATAATTAGATAAAGTCATATTTGGTTCATTCTAAAGTGTTCAAGAAGTTAGGGCAAAGTTCAAGAGAAGAAAAAGAAGAAAGTTTTAAGCGTTCTTCGAGTTTGAGGTTTTCGCCAAAGAACTTAGTTCTTTCGAGGTATATAAGATTTCATAGTGATGGGTTTGTTCACCCTCACGCCAATCATGTGATTTTCATTCATAATTTCGTTCTTGAGGTTGATTGATATGAGTTCCTGAGATGTTTTTGAGGTTTTGGCTTCATCTTTGTCAATGGAGTCTTGTTGAGTTCTTGAGGTGAGGGTTTTGCAAATAAGCCGTTATTTTTGAGGATTTTGGTGTTGATTCTTGTTGTTATGGTATTGAGTTTATAAATCTAAAAGGAATCGGAAGAAACTATTCGATTTTAGATGAGTTAGGGATTGAAATTGAGACGAAAACTTTGTCAAAAGTTTTTGGGTAGGGGCGGCGCTCCCCCGATGCGCATGATGGGCTGGCGTGGGGTGCCAGCAGTGCACCAAAATTGACCCCCTAGTAAATGGAGGCCTATCGCGGCGCGCCACCCCTGTTCCCTTCTCCGTTCTCATTCCGTACTTGTTTCTTTGAGCTGAGCTTTCATTCCCTTCTCGATACCAACTATCTAAACCTTCGTAAATCATCGAGATATTCCTCATATATCCTAATCATGTCTCTTAATTTCACTTTTCAAATTAAAGTAAAGATTAAAAGTGAAGTTCGAGAAACCTTTTTTTGAGTCACTTTGAGAAGTCCTTTTCAATCTTTTTTAAACTTGATGTAAGACTTGAGTATTTGAGTATGAGAATGATGAGAGTTGAGTTCATGTTTCAAAATGATTAATAAGGGAACTAATTATTCCTAAGTGTAAATGATTTTGCATTTAAAACGAGAAGAAACCTTGATTTCTAAATGAGCTTATGAGGAGTTTTGAGTATTATCTCTTTTAAGAGAATATTTTAAGTAATAATCTCAAGTTTGAGGATGAGGAATGTTTATAAACATTGATTATGAGTTATATTATTGGGAGTAGTATTGAGCACCGATATGGGGATTCCTCATAAACCATATAGCCAACATGTGTAAAAGATCATACTTTTTAGATAACTTCTTATTATTTTAAGTATAGCTTAGTGGATCCACTTAGTTGAGGATGTCCTATACTTATACAAGGTATAAGACAGTTCTGACAGCGTGGGCGAGATATTGTATCATCGTGTAGCTCATAGTGATGGTTGTCGGTTAGAAAATATCCCAAATAAGAGTAAATAGTTTATTATTGTATTTTCATATACATTGAGTTATTATCTACTGTTTAAAGTGTTTTATATAAATTGCATCCTTATTGTTGCTTTCATATTGAGTTGCGTATTCTTGAGTTCATGTTGAGTTGAGTTAAGTATTGTTGAGTTGAGTTAAGACGAGGTGAGTATGTCTTCTTTTTTATCAGTTCAAGCTTATGTATATGCTTTAGAGTTCCCCTTGCATGCTCGTACATTCAATGTACTAACGCCATTTGGCCTGCATCTTTCATGATGCAGTTACGGACATTCAGGGTCATCAACAGGCGCTCCGTTGATACCACTTGCAGTTCCAAATTTGCTTTGGTGATCCTCCTTGCTTTCGGAGGATTCCCCATTTACCTTTCAGTCTTGTTAAGATATCGTGGGTCTTTTCCTGATGTCTATCATTGTATTTAGAGGTTTCATAGACAATAGTGTTTTGAAGAGTCTTTTCCATTTTCATTGTTAATGTTTAAGACTTGAGTTGCCTTCTTTTGGCTAGTTGAATGTTTCCAAACATTTCTGAGTTTATTTATTTTTAAGACAAATGAGTAAATATTTACTCTTAAGTTCATATATTATTGAGTAAGTCTTCTGCTGAGCATTGAGCCAGGCCAATGGTTCGCTGGGGGACCAACAATGATTCTTGAGTGCCGGCCACGTCCAGGATGTATGCTCGGGGCGTGACACCGAGTCCAATAATATATCAATATAGCCATAACAACATCATAACATGATCACCATAATTCAGGATATGAAGGAATTATAAAAGAACAACAACCAAAAAGATGACTCAAGGATTTTCGCTTTAGCCCAAAAGTACTACACAAAAGAACCCTAAATACAACAAAGGTCCCCTATGACTATAACTAATAGCTAAGGTCACATACACTAGAGGAGGGTACCAAATCGTAGCAATCACTACAGGGAGAAATTAATAATGTCACGCCCCGAACTTACACCCTGGACATGGCCGACACTTGAGAACTATTGTTGATCCCCAAATGTACCCTTGGCCTGCCTGACTACTTTAAAGTTATGGATTTATTCCATCTTTTTAAAACTAGTCTTTATTCACTTTACTCTAATACTAGGGAAATACTATTCTCTTGGCTAGTAAACTCTTCATGTGTAGGTACTAAGATTCTTTCTAGGGCTTCTTTATGAGGTACTTCTCTTAACATCTTTATGCTTCTATAGAAGTCTTTCTATAATTATTACTTTGTTGGCTTATACGACCGCTTTATCTAAATCGTAAAGGGGGAAAATACTTGCATCAGCCTACTCCTTGTTGACAACTTGAATTTACTATCTAGGCACACATGAAAAATTATAAACTTAATTAGAATCTTGTCTGACTACATATAATCTCGGGTACACATCTTAATACTCTTACTAATCTAATGACATATCCACACTTCATTGCTCTTATCTAAGAATCATAATACCACACTTGTATCACTCACATTTATCGTAAAGTAACACCTTAATTCTTCACCTAATTTATGTCAAACCTATTAGATCAGATCATAAAACTAACATCATCACCCTCATATTGCCATATTTTTTATCACGACACTTATCTCAAATTTAAGCTTAGTGTCTAGGTTTAAACACAAATATATATATATATAAAATTACTCACATACTATACTAACTTACGACCACTAGATAAAATTAAGAAACATTCACCCACTAAGACCTCATGACAAGTAGTTAATCTTTATCTTCAGTCTACCTATTTACATATTACCGTCACATTTCCTTTTACAACTTAAGTACTATTTATCCATACATCAGTGTCTAATCAGTTCTATGGCCCTTTGAATATCACGAGGTTCTACATTTGAAAATCATAAGCCTAGATTAGATGTATCACCTAATGAATACTTTTCTCTTCTATTCAACACCTATACTTGATCTTCACTAACACAATGTCACATCGACATAAACTCCTTTCTGGTTAAAGTATACTCTAACTCATCCTGACTAGTAACTATTCCTCTGCCTTCTATAATGAAATCTACACCAAATCATCACTTCTTAGCCTACCCATAAGGGAAAACTACCCATTGATAACTTATTGGGTATATGAATGCAACAACATAATTTTCTTCATCACTATCTCCCTTTCTTAGATTACTACACCTCTAAATGCATTATTCTATAATTCTGGGCATTTCTACTACTATTTGCTCATAATATCGTGCTCTATATTTCGGGTAAAAATACTACCCAAGCATTTTAAAACACACTTCCCTTATAATGGTCTCACCTGAAAAGAGGTTTAGAGAAAAAAACTCTAGGGTACATATCGGTTTTATCTCAAACGCACGATTCACATGAATAAAAGAGTATTATTTTGAATCCAAACACTTAATCTCACTCATGGGATTCTCTCAAGTCCCTTTGTAGTCTCTTGAATTTCTGAAGACTTCATATGAGAGTAAATCATCGATAATGATCTGAGCTTTGCTATTTCAACCACCTTGAGTATACGAGGTAGTCGAATCAATTTGAGAAACACACGAGTCTGAATAAGAAACATGCATATCTTCATAAATTCACCTTTTTAGTTCAAAAGCATATGGTTGAAACCTAGAAATCATAGATTATGCATGGATTCAAGTGAATTCAACTTAGAAACATGCAATTATCTCAATTCATGCATAAAAAGACATAAAACAATCAATCGGATCATTATGAAAGGAACCATGAGATTGAAGAAAAACCCTACTTTCAATTAGAGATTTGAACTTGTAAAGTTATGGAATTTAGGAACCCTATGGAGAAAAGAACTCTATAGGTGAATACAATCATACCTTATTGTCAAAAGCCCACAATCAATGGAGAATCAGAGATTACTTCTTCTTCAAGCTTTAGAGAGAGAAATATTTGGGGGGAAACTTTGATCAACTTTGAGAATTTAGGAGAATGAGTTCAATTGGGTAATTTGAGGGTTTAAAATGTTTATATAGGCCCTAGGATAGAGGGTAAAACGACATAGCATTGAGACTACCTTCTCCGTCTTATCAGTATTCGTAGGGAGATCGATTCACATTAATTAAGTATTTTCTAATCTTTCCCCAATATTGTTAAATCATTTGTTAGATGTATAAATTTGATTGATCGGAAATTCAACGTGATCTTTTGGTTCTAATTGTTAGACGTATAAATTTGATTAAAGACTACCTTAATTTTGATATTGTTTGCAAATCCTAGCACTCTAGCCTCCGGGACAATTTTAATAGTAATATTTTAATGACAACTTTTATGCTATCTATTATAGCAGTTGCATCCAAGTTTGTGATGTCGTTGGCTTTGAACCCGGTATAAGTCATATTATAGTGCAGCTATAGCCATGTATTGATGGTATTACATCCTAGAATCACTAGGATCATTATTTGTGGTTGCGCAATGAGGTTTTGATTTAAGGTGTGTCAAAGATGATCGCGAAAGGATTCCACTAACGCTCATCCAAGTTGAAGTTGATGATGAGGGAATAAGTCCTACACTTACAGGACAATTTTTTTTTTGATTTTTTAGATTGACACTACTAAAAAAAATGCTAAAAAGCGACGGACTAAGAGATGCCGTCCGTCGCTTTTTAATAAAAATAATTATTTTTATAATTATTTTACAAAAAGGGACGGATGGCATCTCTTAGTATGTCGCTTTTTTTCGCGGATTTTTGCGTTACATATATATATAATTAATTATTATTTATTTAATATATATAGAGACGCCGTCCATCGCTTTTTATTAAAAATAATTATTTATAAATTAAAAAAACCATGTTGTCCGTCATTTTTTATTTTTTTTATTTTATTAATTAGTTTTTTAAAAAAGCGACGGACGGCATCTCTTAGTCCGTCGCTTTTTGGTCAAAATATCTAGTCAAATATTTTTTAAAAGCGACGGACAACGTCTCTTAGTCCGTCGCTTTTTGGTCAAATATTTTTAAAAAAGTGACGGATAAAGAGACGATGTCCGTCACTTTTTTTAAAATTATATTGAACCAAAAACGGGTTTTCCCCCCATTTTCCAATTTCTCTTTCCCTCTCTTCCCTCTTCTCTCCCTTCTCTCTAAAACCAAATCGTTGCGCCGCCGCCACCCCACGTCGCCTTCGTCATCGCCCTTCTCTCCCTTAGCACTAGTCTCGTCGCCGGCGCCGCCACCCGTCGTCCCACTGCCTCTTTTCCTTAGCTTGTTAAGGTTAGGGTTTAATTTTAGTTTTTTTCAATTCTAGTAATATTTGATTTGTTATAAATTAGTATATTGTTTTGGTTTGATGAATTGTGTTATTCAATTGTAATTTGTATATTTGATTATTGTTAGTTAGGGAGAGAATTGGAGATTTTTTATTTTAAGGTTTTCTTTTAAATTGGGATTTTTTAAAATATGATTGTGAATTGAGTATTAGAAGTTAGAACTAACAAATAATTAGAAGTTAGAAGTTATAAAGTTAGAAGTTAGATTAGTTGCATTTTTCAACTTTGAAATTCTTGAATTTAGTATGTTTGACGGTTGAAGTTAGAAAAACATTGAAATGTATATGAAAGTTAGATTACTTTGAATTAGAAAAATGTTGGATAGTATATGAAAGTTGAAATTAGATTAGTTGAATTTTCCAACATAGAAATTCTTGAATTTAGTAAGTTTGAAAGTTGAAGTTATAAAAATATTAGATGCAATTGTACATGAAAGCTAGACTACTTTAAAGTTACAAAAATATTGGATAGTATATGAAAGTTGAAATTAGGTTACTTGAATTCTTGAACTTAGAAATTCTTTCATTTGAAGTTTATATAGAACTAATTTTAGAAATTAGACATGAACTTGAATTTTTGTAGGATTTTAGAACTTTAGGTTATGAACATTAGAAATCTTGAATTATTGTAGGATTTTAGAACTTAGGTTGTGAACTTTAGAAATCTTGAATTATTGTAGGATTTTAGAACTTTAAGTTGTGAACTTTTGAGAACTTAAATTTTTGTAGGATTTTAGAACTTTAGGTTGTGAACTTTA